>CAUDMG010001680.1:1745000-1765000 GCA_958450375.1 Homarus gammarus
AGGGTCGGCGACCACGGCCCCCCACCAGACGTGTTAACACTGTCCTCACTAGCACTCAGGGATCACGGTGTCTGGGAACACTGTCAGACACGTGGCAATACAACTGTCGGAGGTAACTGGTGACTGTCGGACACAACTGGTGACAGTGTGAGGGTGACACGCCTGGGGTTGGTGACCAGCGGTGCTCGTTGACGTGCCAGGCCGCCGGCGTGGCCAGGCGGCGCTACTCCACGAAGGAGGAGGAGGAGGTAAGAACGAGCGATCGATGCGGCGGGTAGCGGGACCTGTGGCCGACCCGACCGACCCGGCTAACGGGACCGTAGCAGCCCTCATCCGTCCGTCCAGGCCGGCCACGCCTTCCACACACACACACACACCGTGGCCCCTACACTCTCCCTGTCCAAAACACACACACACACACACACACACACACACACACCGACAAATACACAGGAAAACTTTTACACTTTCCTCGTCCACACACACCACCACCACACACACACACACACACACCGACAAATACACAGGAAAACTTTTACACTTTCCTCGTCCACACACACACACACACACACACACACACACCACCACCACCACTCACACACACACACACACACACACCACCACCACCACCACCACCACACACACACACACACACACACACACACACCACCACTCACATGACCTTTACATTCTCTCTTCGTGGCCAAGGTGGTGGTCATGAAGAGGCCAAGGTGGTGGTCATGATGTGGCCAAGGTAACGGTGTGACTCTGGGGACGGATGTAGTGAAGGTGAGGCCATGACTGAAGTGCTGGGGTGGCCATGTTAACACTCAACGGTATGGCCAAGTTGGGGGGCTGGGGTGGCCACAGGTGAGGGACAGGAAGTAGGAATAACTGTTGTTGTGGCCATTACTCTTATTTTCAACACACGGAACAGTGATGACACAGCAACAGTAACAGTCTGACGTCACCCACCTGTGTATAAAGAGGTGTTGTTCCTCTACACACGAACACCTGTGACCCTTAACGAAGGATGGGGGGAGGGGGAGGAGGGGGGGGGAGGGGAGGGGAGAGAGGAAGAGGAGGGAAGGGACAATGAACGTGGAGGGGAAACAAAAGAAGGTCGAGGTGTGTGTGTGTGTGTGGATGTGTATGTGTGTGTGTGTGGATGGAGCTGAACGGATTTAACCTAAGCCGTCACCCGGAAGACTCTGCTGCAACCTTCACCCCGGAGTTACGTTCTGGTCCACTCCTGTCTACCACTGTGGCCAAGGAACATGAAACACTGTGGCCAAGGAACATGAAACACTGTGGTCAAGGAACATGAAACACTGTGGCCAAGGAACATAGCTAAGTCTCAAACAGTCCCTCCTCAATGCTCCGGGCGGCTAAGATGCTCTTCCTTAAATGGTTACTGTAGAAGTTACGGAGCATTAGTTCCTGAAGGGTAGCACGTCTAGTTAGCATGTTCCTGAGGGTTACCTAGAGTGGGGGGGGGGGGGGGGGGGCAAGTCGCACTAACCAGGTACTTAATGTCCCGTACAGGGGATGACTAAGTAACAAAGTAATATTAGTTATTTAGTATTTAGAGAAAAAGAAGCACAAGTTCCTTAATACAATTTGTGGTGTTACTGTAGCAGGGAGCAGCCAAGGAAGAGCGGTTACTTAATGTTCCGTAAAAGAGACAGGTGGAGAGTCGGGGGAAGGGGAGCGGGGAGCAACAGGTGTGTCAGGTAACAGTAACAGCTAAGGAACGCGCGCGAACCCCCCCCATTCCCCCCCCCCCCTCTTAACGGCCACTAACCGAGCTGGCGCCGAAGAAGTACCGTAAACCATTATAGCCCGGGGGGCATCTAGGGCCCTATAATGGTCGAGGAGAGGACCCTGACCACACACACACACGCAGGAAGCCTCACTAACACGCTCACCACCACCTTCTTACATCAGTCAAGTCCTTCAACCAAGATCCAAAACATTATATTTAATTTAATGATCCTACGGGAGTCCTATCATGTTATTTCCTGCCATGAGAGGTACTTCTTGGAGTCCCCCAGCGGCGAGATAGAGGGGCGAGGGGGGGGGGGGGTGGTGGGGGGGAGATAACTGAATGGAGTGAGAAGAGGGAGAGAGGTGGAGGAGCCGGGAGAGACAGGTTACTGACCCAGGTTACGGTCATTCACGTAACCTTTGACCCTGACCATGAGTTCCCCTCCGTCCACCACACCGAGGTCACTGTCCACCGCCCTCACCTAACCACAACACCATAAGGGTAAATATTGATCTGTTTGTTATCTATGTTCGGCCGTGTTGGCGCTGGAGTCCGGATACAGTAAACAAAATCTTGGGCCACAATAGCCTGAGAGGGCCATGGCCATAATATACAGAGGTCGTGGTTATAATATAGAGAAAGGACCGTAGCCACAACAAACTGAGAGGGCCGTGGCCATAATTTACAGAGAGGGCCGTGGCCATAGCAAACATAGGTACCCGTGGCCATAAAAGACTGAGAAAGCCGTGGCCACAATACACTAGAAATACAGTGGCCACAACAGAAAACACCGACCACAAAATCAGTTCGAGCGGCCTCTTGGACAAATGGTCACATAACGGGTGACCTCCTGGAGTCTGCACCACATCACAAGAGGCCACGAGGTCCGGGGGGGGGGGGGGGAGGGGTGTTAAAGGCCTCATCCTGGCAGCAAACATCAACACTACAACATCACCTTAATACCAGGGTAACGTGTGAGTGTCCTTCAGGTACCAGTCACGACCTGGAGCCTTGTTAGTGTACCAGTATGACCGCAGGACCTGTAGGTATATACTGAATGACCTTAACACCTGTAGACATAAACTATACAAGGACGTGTGACCTGTAAAACGTATATAAAGACCCGTAGGCCTATAAGAGCTCCAGATATAGCACTGTTCAGCCCTCTACCTCCCCTCCCTGTGTTACCTGACCTTAGTTTGTTCACTGACATTGACTGACTCACTCTGTCAACCTTGTTCCCACCCACCCACCCCACCAGTGACATACTCCAACTCTCACGCACTTTCACGCACGCATTCCTCACACACGCACTCCTCACACACGCAATCTCACGCACTCCTCACACTTTATATTATATACGCTAGTCCTCTTTTTCACTCTTTATCATTTATTCACACTATACACTCTCTCTCTCTCTCTCTCTCTCTTCACTCACACTACACATTCTTTCCTCCTCATTCACTCACACTACACATTCTTTCCTCCTCATTCACTCACACTACACATTCTTTCCTCCTCATTCACTCACACTACACATTCCATCTAGAACCTGTTGGAATTTTTCAGTGGGACCCGGCACCGTGTATGTACAGTATCAGACAGCGTGGGAGAACAGGAGATGTGAGAGAACTGCCTGAGAGAACTGGCTGAGGGGTGAGAACTGGCTGAGAGGTGAGGTAATTGACTGAGAGGTGAGGACTGGCTGAGAGGTGAGGACTGGCTGAGAGGTGAGAACTGGCTGAGAGGTGAGGACTGGCTGAGAGGTGAGAACTGGCTGAGAGGTGAGGACTGGCTGAGAGGTGAGGACTGGCTGAGAGGTGAGAACTGGCTGAGAGGTGAGAACTGGCAGAGAGGTGAGGACTGGCTGAGAGGTGAGGACTGGCTGAGAGGTGAGAACTGGCTGAGAGGTGAGAACTGGCTGAGAGGTGAGGTAATTGGCTGAGAGGTGAGGACTGGCTGAGAGGTGAGGACTGGCTGAGAGGTGAGAACTGGCTGAGAGGTGAGGACTGGCTGAGAGGTGAGGTAATTGGCTGAGAGGTGAGGTAATTGGCTGAGAGGTGAGGACTGGCTGAGAGGTGAGGACTGGCTGAGAGGTGAGGACTGGCTGAGAGGTGAGGACTGGCTGAGAGGTGAGGTAATTGGCTCATCAGTGTTGTGAGACAGGTGAGGAGAGATGAGACAGGGTTACGGTAGTACGACTTGAGTTTTTCTCCAGGTGTCAACACAACCTAACACACGCAACACCGGTCCTCTTCCCTGATTCTACCAAACATCACAAAACACAAACACTTTCTATAAACATTAATCTGTAATGTTTAAGATTTAAGTTTATGAAGGAAAAATAGACTTCTCCCCAAAACATTACTTAGATGAACTAGTTTGTTGGGTAATTAAGGAGTGGTAGTTTGAGGGTGTAGAGTAAAGGTAGTTGACTGGATTGTACTTACGTGGATGGCTGGTGGATAAGGTTTTGAGTTTGTAGAATATCCATAGGGAAGTCCCAAGAATCCCGGGGCACGTAAAGCACTTCACTGCGGTACAGACATTGGACGGCACCTTCACACACACACACACAAACACACACACAGTTGAGTCACCACGAGTCACCACGAGTCTCTTTTGCTGTCACGTAACAAACACACAACACCACAATCTTTGCACGTAGTAGTAGTAGTAGTAGTAGTAGTGGTACGGGAGCACGTAGATGTACCCAGTCAGCACGTAAATGAGGGAGATTTGTTATGGGTAGTCGTGGTGGTTAGGAAGGGCACACACCATACACGTGTCTGCCGAGAGGAGAGCGTATGGGGGTAGTGATCGTGTGGCGGCGGCGGCGCGTGTGCTCACTAAGGCGGTCTGGGGCCAACTGAGTATTCAGGTCCTCGTCGACTAGAACCGGGGCCATCCCTCAGTCCCTCCCCTCCCCTCCCCTCCCCTCACACTCTTACGTGGACTAAACATTAATACTTGGTGGATGAAGAGACACCCCCTCCCCCCCTCCCCCTCTGACTTGACATTGTGGAGTGGAGGAGGCTAATGGAGAAAGTGGATGGAATGGATAGGTGGATGGAGTTCCTGGAAGTGGAGGGCTGGGGCGATGGAAGGAAGAGTGGGAAAGTGGAATGATGTGGATAGTTGTAAAGGGGGGTGGTGGATGGGGGAGGGGGAGGTAGATGGGGGAGGGGGAGGTAGATGGGGAGGGGGAGGTAGACGGAGGGAGGGGGAGGTAGATGGGGGAGGGGGAGGTAGATGGGGGAGGGGGAGGTAGATGGGAAGGGGGAGGTAGATGGAGGGAGGGGGAGGTAGATGGGGAGGGGGAGGTAGATGGAGGGAGGGGGAAATAAAGCGTCAGGTATATCTATTCATTATTTTACTGTCGATTTCTGCTGTGATATTCATTCTCACTCGTGCTGTTAGATGCTGTGCTGTACTGGGCTGTATTGTCATGTGCTGTATTGTACCAAGCTGTCATGGGCTGTAATATGCTGTAATCTTTAGTAATTTAGTAACAAGTTCGCGGCTGTGGCTTGCTGTGTTAGGAATTGCTGTGTTGTGACGTATCGCTGTGAAAAATGCCAAGCTGTGACATATTGCTGTTAAAAGTCGTATTCTGTGACGTATTGCTATTTTCAAGGTGATGTGCTGTGACGTCAAGCTTATATCAAGGTGCTGTGTTGCGCTGTGCGGGAATGTGTAAAAATGGTGTGCCGGGAACTAGTGTGAGGAGGCCGGGAGAGACACACGGGAAGTCAGCGTGAGGAGAATTTTTATTTATTTTTAATCTTTCGAGTCTTATGTTGAACGAAGAGAATGACTCAATGATTTTTTCCTTTCGTCTGATTGTATAATGAATAAATATTTTTTAAATTTACGTTTGAAATCAAAAGAAATTGAAGTTATTTTTTTTAATGTAATGAAGAAAAAATGAAAATGAAAATCCGTTTTTTTAAAGACAACTATAATTCTGGTCTGAAATAAAATAAGATAAAAAAACTAATTCTTTATTGGAAAAGGGAAGAAACGAGAATAAAAGTATGAAAATAAGATGAAAGTGTATGTATGATATCTCCACCAAATGCTGCAGTCATGTAAACACGGTGGAGTGAAAGGGGGGATACGTATATAAATCAACCTTAGCAACCAACGACTAAACTGACCTCCAGGTTGGCGGGAAATACGCCACTGCTTCCGCGTTCCGAGTTATGTCTCATTTTAACAGGAATAGATGAAAGTTTTGGATAAATATTCTGTGTAGTTCGTTCCCGTTAAAATCGGACATAAAACATTGATTAAATTCCCGGAAAAGACAATCATGTTCTTGCTACAAGTTTAAAAGTTTTACCCAATTAACCAAGAAAATCTAACTTTAAAAAAATCTAACCGAATATAAAAATAAGGTAACTATTAATTCTTTTGGGCTTGGACTTAATATTTCATTAGCTATAAATAATTTACGCTCGTATTACCTTCCAAGTCCGGGTTTGTTTACACTACCGTGACGCCTAGTAAAGAAATCGTACATTTTCACTTTATTATCGTACTCTTACACTCGTTTTACCTCGCTCCCCAGTCGATTTCTTATTTCTAATCGTTATTCTAAGCTTGAGTGGGAAATCTGGGAGTAATGTGGGAAATATTTGATCTGCGTCCTAAATTTAAAATAACCAGACATGTAGTTATAAGGTGGAGCTCAGAATTCGAGGGTGACAAGTGATTTCAGAGCTGGAGACTTCAACACACAAGGCTTACAGATACTGATCCTACTGGCGCCTAACCTAACCTAACCCTGCCTAACCTTGCCTAACCTAACCCTGCCTAACCTAACCTAACCTCACCTAACAGTACCACTATAATAACGATAACAGTAGCAGAACAGCAATAACAGTAGCAGAACAACACTACTAATAACAGTACATTATAGCAACGGCATTCGTACAGCAACGGTAGTACTCAGTATATAGCAACAGCGGGAGGGAGGGAGGGAGGGAGGGTAGGGGGGAGGGAGGGAGGGAGGGTAGGGGGGAGGGAGGGAGGGAGGGAGGGAGGTAGTCAAGTGTCAGCCCGGGCAACGTACGCCAGTGACCTCAAAAGTAGGACGGAGGAGGAGGAGGAGGAGTGAGGGGAGGTTCCCTGCTTACACACACACACACACACAATCACCTTCCCTCCCTCCCTCCCTTCCTCCCTTCCTCTCTCCCTCCCTCACTCTCCATTACCCTTCGTTCTTCCCTCCCTTTCTCCCTCACCTTTCCTATCTTCCTCTCTCTCTCTCTCTCATCACAAACACCATGGAAATGAACTCTGAATGTCACTCACCCCATTTTCTCTCTTTCTCTCTCTCTCTCTCTCTCTTACTTTCTCTCTTTCAACACCAATACCATGTTAACGGCCTCAGTCTTCCCTTCCTCCTTTCTTTCGTCACAAGCTGTAAATAACCTACCTCTCTCCCTCTCTCCCTCTCTCTCCCTCTCTCTCTCTCTCAATCTATGGGGACAGTGTGTGTTTATAATCACTATAGGACAGCCCGCAGTAGGTTAAATCCACATGCCCTTTGAAAACATTGACAGGGGTGAAGGGGAGAAAGGGGGAAAGGGGCGGGGCTGTTGTTATTGTGGTGACGTTTCCCTTAACCCTGAAAAACCACACCACCAGCCCTTAACCCCCAGCCCCCCCCCCCCATTAAAACACCACCAACCTCCACCACCTTTTACCGCATCCACTTTGGTAGAATGCACGCGTATCAGGGTGAGAGAGAGAGAGAGAGAGAGAGAGAGAGAGAGAGAGAGAGAGAGAGAGAGAGAGAGAGAGAGAGAGAGAGCTTGCACTAACTTCTGCTCAACAACACTACCGGATCCTTGAGTACGATGACTTAACCCCTTGAGTATGATGACTTAACCCCTTGAGTACGATGATTTAACCCCTTGAGTACGATGACTTAACCCCTTGAGTATGATGACTTAACCCCTTGAGTACGAGATAGTGATGGGTGAGTATATGTATGTATGTATGTATGTATGTATGTATGTATGTATGTGTTGCAGGTGTGTTACGTGAAGTCCAGCCAGTGTTACGTGTTACGGGACCCCCCCTCACGTGACATAGAAAAGGTGTTACGTGTTACCTGGATGTATTGTCACGTGACGGACTACGTTTTTGTTACGTGTTATAGACAGAGTAACGTGAAACACAAGACAACAGACAGACAGACAGACAGACAGACTTTACCCTGTCTACCTGTTGAAGCTACCTGGTGCTACTCCCGTTAACAGTATAAAAGCTAAACAGATCATAACCAAAACGGTAATTCCCCCACAAAATAGAACCGTCTGTTTATACTACCACAACGGGGATTACTTCCGTTTAACAGAGAAGTAACAGACAGACAAACAGACGAAAGGTAAATATTAACCTTAAGATGAGTTTTAATGTTTGTTTACGAGAATAATTGATATGAGAGAGCCTCCTCCACTTCTTCTCCTTCCTCCTTCTCCTCCTCCTCCACTTCTTCTTCCTCCTCCTCCTCCTCCTTCCTCCTCCTCCTCCTCCTCCTCCTCCTCCCCCTCCTCCTCCTCCTCTTCCTCCCCCACAACAACACACAAGTCTCAACCAATGACCAGGGGAATAGACCTGAGCCAACAAGTGGATAGATCGTGATAGAATGATAACTTTCTATTCTCCTTCAAGTGTTTGGTGGAGGAGGAGGAGTAGGTGGGGGTGGAGGAGGAGGTGGGGGTGGAGGTGGAGGAGTAGGTGGGGTGAAGGAGGAGGGGGTGTGGGTGGAGGTGGAGGAGTAGGTGGGGTGGAGGAGGTGGAGGTGGGAGTGGAGGAGTAGGTGGGGTGAAGGAGGAGGGGGTGGAGGAGGAGGAGGAGGAGTAGGTGGGGTGAAGGAGGTGGGGGTGGAGGAGGAGGAGGAGGAGTAGGTGGGGTGAAGGAGGTGGGGGTGTGGGTGGGGGTGGAGGAGTAGGTGGGGTGAAGGAGGTGGAGGTGGGAGTGGAGGAGGAGGAGTAGGTGGGGGTGGAGGAGGTGGGGGTGTGGGTGGGGGTGGAGGAGTAGGTGGGGTGAAGGAGGTGGGGGTGGAGGAGGAGGAGGAGGAGTAGGTGGGGTGAAGGAGGTGGGGGTGGAGGAGGAGGAGGAGGAGTAGGTGGGGTGAAGGAGGTGGGGGTGTGGGTGGGGGTGGAGGAGTAGGTGGGGTGAAGGAGGTGGAGGTGGGAGTGGAGGAGGAGGAGTAGGTGGGGGTGGAGGAGGTGGGGGTGGAGGTGGGGGTGGAGGAGTAGGTGGGGTGAAGGAGGTGGGGGTGGAGGAGGAGGAGGAGGAGTAGGTGGGGTGAAGGAGGTGGGGGTGGAGGAGGAGGAGGAGGAGTAGGTGGGGTGAAGGAGGAGGGGGTGTGGGTGGAGGTGGAGGAGTAGGTGGGGTGGAGGAAGGGGAGGTGGGTGAGGAGGAGGAGGAGAAGGTGGGGGTGGAGGAGGTGGGGGTGTGGGTGGGGGTGGAGGAGTAGGTGGGGGTGGAGGAGGTGGCGGTGGGGGTGGAGGAGGAGGAGTAGGTGGGGGGTGGAGGAGGTGGGGGTGGGGGTGGGGGTGGAGGAGTTGGTGGGGTGAAGGAGGTGGGGGTGGAGGAGGAGGAGGAGGAGTAGGTGGGGTGAAGGAGGGGGGGTGGGGGAGGAGGAGGAGGAGTAGGTGGGGTGAAGGAGGTGGGGGTGTGGGTGGGGGTGGAGGAGTAGGTGGGGTGAAGGAGGTGGGGGTGGAGGAGGAGGAGTAGGTGGGGTGAAGGAGGTGGGGGTGGGAGTGGAGGAGGAGGAGGTGGGGGTGGAGGAGGAGGTGGGGGTGGGGGTGGAGGAGGAGGGGGTGGGGGTGGAGGAGGAGGTGGGGGTGGGGGTGGAGGAGGAGGGGGTGGGGGTGGAGGAGGAGGTGGGGGTGGTGGAGGAGGACCAGGAGGTAGTGAAGGTGGGGGAAGCGGAGGTGGTGAAGGAGGAGGAGGAGAAGGTGGAGGAGTAAGAGATGGGGGGGTGATGGAGGTGGAGGAGGAGTAGGAGAAGGTGGAGGTGGAGGTGGAGGAGGAGTAGGAGAAGGTGGAGGAGGAGGAGGAGGAGGAGGCGTCTGAGTGAGTGAAGGACACCTGGAGGAGACGCTGCCGCAGAAAGTTGTACACAGGTTGGCCCAGATATAGTCGAGAGTGAGAAGCAGGCGCGGCCAACGTACGCCAGTGACCCCTCCTACAAGTGGGCCAGGTACGCTTGTGGAGGGAGGGGGGGAAGAGGGAGGGAGGGGGTGTGTATGGTGCTTGATGAGGGAGGGAATGAGGGAGGGAGGGGGGGGGGAAGAAGGAGGGAGGGAGGGAAGGCTTTACAATGCTCGAGTTTGGGGTCATATACGCCGGCGGAAGGTAAGTTACGCATCCCATACGCCCGGGAGGAGGAGGAGGAGGAGGAGGGAAAGGAAAGGGAGGAAGGGAACGAGAAGGAGGAGAGGGAAAGAAAGGAAGGAGGAGGCAGGGGATGGAGGAGGAGTACGCGGAAGAGGGGGAGCAGGAGGAAGAGAAACTAATGACAGAGAGGAGGAGGAGGAAGAGGAGGAAGAGAGGAAATTCATGGTAATGCATTGAGTAACGGAGACTGACAATAGGCGGAGAGAGAGAGAGAGAGAGAGAGAGAGAGAGAGAGAGAGAGAGAGAGAGAGATAGATATTAAAATGAAGAGTGGTCGGTGATGAACTGGGTGACGTCATCATGTAAACAAACTCAACAATAACAACAACAACAACAACAACAATAATAATAATAATAATAATAATAATAATAATAATAATAATAATAATAATAATAACTTTGATGTGATTCTCCCGGAAAATTTAACCAGTGACGTTCAGTATATAATGTATCGATGAGCTCAAACAAATATCGATCTAGAAGCGTGTAAGACAGTAACTAATTATTATTTTCCATTAACAATTAAAATATAATTAAAAAAAATTCTCGTGGTTCTAGTTATGATTATTATTAGATTATTATTATTATTATTATTATTTTTAAAGCAATAGACCAAGACAAGAAAGTATTGGTCAAAATAACATAACGCTAATGAATGTTGGAGTTGCCAGCTAGTCACTTTTAGTACATTATCAGCGCCCTCTTTTGACAGGTTGGGGAATTAGTTTATCTTATGAGGAGGAGAGAGAGAGAGAGAGAGAGAGAGAGAGAGAGAGAGAGAGAGAGAGAGAGAGTACAAACGACGTAAGAATCACCATTTTATGCTCGCCAGGTGTGACAGACTCTGGAAGCCACTTCACCGTTACGTCGCGGAGGTGATGTTACCTGTGGGGGGGGGGGGGGTGTCATGTCATTACCGTGTCATTTCAAAGCGATTAATGTTTACAGAGAGAGAGAGAGAGAGAGAGAGAGAGAGAGAGAGAGAGAGAGAGTACAATATTCCCACTTGTTCCAGAAGATGTGAGACAGACAGACAGACAGACACAGGTGTAAGGTATGGAGGTGTCAGGTGTGAGGATGTGAGGGCTAGGACAGGTGTGAGGGTGGCAGGTGTGAGGGCCGGAACAGGTGTGAGGACCGTGTCAGATGTGAGGGCCAGGATAGGTGTGAGGGTGGCAGGTGTGAGGGCCGTGTCAGGTGTGAGGGCCGGGACAGGTGTGAGGGCCGTGTCAGGTGTGAGGGCCGGGTCAGGTGTGAGGGCCGTGTCAGGTGTGAGGGCCGTGTCAGGTGTGAGGGTCGTGTCAGGGCCGGGGCAGGTGTGAGGGCCGTGTCAGGTGTGAGGGCCGGGACAGGTGTGAGGGCCGTGTCAGGTGTGAGGGCCGGGACAGGTGTGAGGGCCGTGTCAGGTGTGAGGGCCGTGACAGGTGTGAGGGCCGGGACAGGTGTGAGGACCGTGTCAGGTGTGAGGGCCGGGACAGGTGTGAGGGCCGTGTCAGGTGTGAGGGCCGTGTCAGGTGTGGGTAGTGAGTTAGTGTCCAAGGGTCGTGTGAGTAGGTACAATGACCGCAACCTTGCCCCTCTCACTCCCTCACCTGTAGCCACCTGTAGCCACCACCTGTATCCACCTGTAACAACTTGTATCCACCACCTATTATGTATTTGTATCGTCTTACCACCAGTGTGTGTGTGTGTGTGTGTCAGTGTGTGTGTGTGTGTGTGTGTGGATCAGGCAGAGAGGAAGAGTAAAGTGATGCTCTTTCTAATTTACCTCTGCTCTCCCTCTTCCTCCTCCTCTTCCTCCTTCCTCTTCCTCCTCCCTCCCCCCCCTCCTAAAAGAAAAAAAAGGGAGGTTGGAGGTGGAGAGAGGAGAGACGGAGGGGGGGGGGGGGGTGAATTGGTCCTAACTGCTCGTTAAGGTTCATCGCTTGTGCCTCTTGACCTCATTTTTAACACCACTTTAAATTCATCCCTTTGAAAACTACTTCCTCGAATTTCATGAATTTTTTTAAGGGGCAAATTTCGCATCGTGATTTTTGGAAAACCGATCGAGTGTTTTTGTTTTTTTTTCGTTATTTACTGTTGTATTTCCGGTGTTTTAGTTCTTGTTTTATTGTATGTTTTTCTTTGGTTTATTCTGTGTGTTTGTTTACTGTTTGTTTATTGCATTAATTAATAGTTCTTCCTAACCTAACCTAACCTGACCTGACCTAACCTAACACTAACCTGACCTGACCTAACCTAACCAAACCTAACCTAACCTGACCTGACCTAACCTAACCTAACACTAACCTGACCTGACCTAACCTAACCAAACCTAACCTAACCTGACCTGACCTAACCTAACACTAACCTAACCTAACCAAGCCTAACCTAACCTGACCTAATCTAACCTAACACTAACCTGACCTAACTCAATTGCATCAGACAGGTTATATACGAGTACACATTATATTGACCTTCAGTAAGTTATCCCTTGAAGAAGAAGAAGAAGAAGAAGAAGAAGAAGAAATAAAATTAACAATAACGAAAAATATATCAGTGGCCAAAAAATCCATTACGTGAGGCGGAGATATTCAAATATTCACTAATTCTTCCCCGGGTTTTATTTCCAGATTACATTACGTGGTTTGGTTGGTTAATTCCGGGTGGTGTAACGGATATATTACCACAACGGCTCTGATTATTTCCTCAAACTGTGGTGGGGGAGGAAGGGGGGTGGTGGGGGAGGAAGGGGGGTGGTGGGGGAGAGGGGGGGGTGGGGGAGGGGGGTGGTGGTGGGCGTGAGGGGTGGGGGTAATCGTGGGCGTGCTAGGGGATGGGCGCCCATGCCTAAATTGTCTATGGTGACCCACGCCCAAGCTACGATGGTGGTGGTGGAGGGAGGGTGGTCCTACGATCCCTTATCAAGTCCTACGATCCCTTATCAAGTCCTACGATCCCTAATCAAGTCCTACGATCCCTTATCAAGTCCTACGATCCCTTATCAAGTCCTACGATCCCTCATAAGTCCCTACGATCCCTTATCAAGTCCCACGATCCCTTATAAAAGCACCCAGTCCTCTTACAATGGGGTCCTGTGCTTGTATAAAGGCGCTTCCCTTATAAAGACTACCTGTACCCCTATATATGCCTACATAAAGGAGCCCCCTGTACCCCCCCTAGAGACGCTACCCCTATACAGGTATGCAGTGGCCGTGTGGCGGGCCTGCAGTGCCGTGGTTCATTGACCTGTAGGAACAAGTCATAGGTAAACTGGTCCCTATCATAAGGCGATATTAGTGTTATAATGGGGTATGGGGGGAGGGCAGGGAGGGGAGGAGTGGGTGGGGGAGAGAGGGAAGAAGGGGGTATAGGATGGGGAGTGGGGAGAAGGAGGCATGGAGGGGAGAATGAGAGAGGAGAAGGGGTAGAGGGATAAAGGAGGCGTGGAATGGGTAGGGCATGGAGGGAAGGGGGGGAGAAGGGAAGGGGAAGGAGGGGAGAATGGGGCATAAAATGGGGAGAAAAGAGAGAGGGGAGAAGGGAAGGAGAGAAGGATGAAGGGAGAGGAGAGGAAGGAAAATGAGGAGGGGGAAGAGAGGGAGCAAGAGAGGAGGAAGATTAAGCTTCAAGGTCAGCTGTAATATGACGACTGGTACTCCTAACCAATCAGAAGCTTCATGTCTCAGCCAATCAGAATCACTAAAGAGTTAATATAACGTGAGGTGATTGATCAATTAACTGTCCTTCCCTACCAATCAGAATCACGACATGATGATAACAACAACAATAATAACAAATAATAATTACAATAATAACAAAATTAGTGATGATGATGATGATAATGATGATGATGAGGGAAGGTGTAGATAAATTAAGGGTAACACACACACACACACATACTATGGGGTTCCAACCTTACCTTCACTATGGTGTACAAGGTCAAGTTAATTATCATATAATAACCGACACACACACACACGCATACATACATACATACTATTTGGTCCTTATTAACAGGTGTGTGTGTGTGTGTAATACCTGCATACCTACCTGAGGAGAGAGAGAGAAAGAGAGAAACATCAACAGTTCAGTGACCGACACCTCTAGCACCTCCCGTCACACACACACCTTGTCCTGCCACTACCTCTCACATCTGTGTAGTCGTTCTGTCCAACTTACAGACGGACTTGGGAGGAACGTTTCGTCTCCTCACTGTTAAACAACGTCTGTCTAGGTAGTTCACGTTCTCTAAGGTAAAATAACGTATCTAATTGGCTTACGTTCCCTAACTACAATTTAACTATACCTTACCTTAATGATGACACAGGTATGGCTCGGGACAGGTAGGCCCAGTCCTTACCTGTCCTCACTAATGAACCACTGAACACTGCCATGCGGTACATACAACTCTTTCATAACAATGCATTTCAACTCATCAATTAAACATGTTTGTGTTGTCTATTATGAATGGCGTTTAATTAAGAAGCGATCACCACATGGAAACAAAATCACATCGGCATAAACGACTCGAATAAATATAAACAGAAACAAAATCGCATCGGTATAAACGACTCGAATAAATATACAGAAACAAAATCGCATCGGTATAAACGACACGAACAGATACAATCAAACAAAATCGCATCGGTATAAACGACACGAACAGATATAATCAAACAAAATCGCATCGGTATAAACGACACAATGATATACAAACACAAACAAAATTGCATCTATAAAAACGACTCAAAACACATATAAACACCTTGATTTAAGATTCCAACACCTTTTACAAATATTTCCAACACCATTTTCTGACTCCTAACTCTTCACTTATGCATCAGTTGCGCCCATGGTCACTTGCCTCTCGATTAAATTAGGTTTTCATGGTTGACAGCTTAAAAAATATATTATTATTCATTGATGGCGTAGCGCAGGTGTGTGTGTGTGTGTGTGTGCCCAGAGGTGTGGAGGTGTAAGGCAGGTGTAGAGGTGTAGGAAAGGTGTAGGATAGGTGTATTGTAGGTGTTGGGGGAGGTGTTGGAGGAAGTGTTGGAGAAGGAGGTGTTGGAGGAGGAGGAGGAGGTGTTGGAGGAGGAGGTGTTGGTGAAGGAGGTATGGAAGAAGGTGGTGGTGGAGGAGGTGATGGAGGAGGTAAGGGCGGCACACGTGATGTAACAAAGCGGCTTCAGTCACAGGTGAAGGACCCGGGCAGCCTCGACCTTGGCACAACAGGACCTACCATCCAGCCATCCAACCATACAACCATCCAGACATACAACCATCCAGACATACAACCATCCAGATATACAACCATCCAGCCAACCAGACATACAACCATCCAGACATACAACCATCCAACCATCCAGACATACAACCATACAACCATAAACTGTCTTAGATAATCTTACATACAATATAATTTATGAACTTGAAAAAATAGATCATATAGGGAATTTATGGCATAAAAGTGTCTAATATATTAGGTGTTAGGACAACCTTACACAACATAGTCACTTGGTTGTTAGCCATACAGGAGGGGTGACACTAGGACAACCTTACACAACATAGTCACTTGGTTGTCAGCCATACAGGAGGGGTGACACTAGGACAACCTTACACAACATAGTCACTTGGTTGTCAGCCATACAGGAGGGGTGACACTAGGACAACCTTACACAACATAGTCACTTGGTTGTTAGCCATACAGGAGGGGTGACACTAGGACAACCTTACACAACATAGTCACTTGGTTGTTAGCCATACAGGAGGGGTGACACTAGGACAACCTTACACAACATAGTCACTTGGTTGTCAGCCATACAGGAGGGGTGACACTAGGACAACCTTACACAACATAGTCACTTGGTTGTCAGCCATACAGGAGGGGTGACACTAGGACAACCTTACACAACATAGTCACTTGGTTGTTAGCCATACAGGAGGGGTGACACTAGGACAACCTTACACAACATAGTCACTTGGTTGTTAGCCATACAGGAGGGGTGACACTAGGACAACCTTACACAACATAGTCACTTGGTTGTTAGCCATACAGGAGGGGTGACACTAGGACAACCTTACACAACATAGTCACTTGGTTGTTAGCCATACAGGAGGGGTGACACTAGGACAACCTTACACAACATAGTCACTTGGTTGTTAGCCATACAGGAGGGGTGACACAACGCCTCCAACACGCGGTACATCGTTGTCCCATGTTATTACTGAGATAAACTTTACAACACATTTTGTTTAATGCATAATCTTTAACTGCCGATGAAACGGATCAGCTAGCCATGCAGCCATACAACCATCCAGCCATCCGTCTAACCATCCAGTCATCCGTCCAACCATCGAGCCATCCGTCTAACCATCCAGTCATCCAGCCAGACATCCAGCCATCCGTCCAACCATCCAGCCAACCGTCCAACCATCCAGCCATCCGTCTAACCATCCAGTCATCCAGCCAGACATCCAGCCATCCGTCCAACCATCCAGCCATCCGTCCAACCATCCAGCCATCCGTCTAACCATCCAGTCATCCAGCCAGACATCCAGCCATGCAGTCATCAGAGCCAGCCATACCTGTTCAGTATAGCATGTTCACTATAACAACATGTTCAATATAATAACATGTTCACTATACCAAGACGTTCACTATAACATGTTCACTAAATCAACATGTTCACCATATCAACATGTTCACTATAACATGTTCACTATATCAACATGTTCATTATATCAACATGTTCACTATATCAACATGTTCATTACTATAACAAGAGGTTCACTATAACATGTTCACTATACCATGTTCACTACAACATGTTCACGATAACATGTCCACTACAACATGTTCACTATAATAACATGTTCATTACTATACAAAAGGTTCACTACAAGAGGTTAACTATAATAACATGTTCAATACTATAACAAAGATTCACTACAACATGTTCACTATAACATGTTCACGATAACTTGTCCACTACAACATGTTCACTATAATAACATGTTCATTACTATAACAAAGGTTCACTACAAGAGGTTCACTATAATAACATGTTCATTACTATAACAAAGGTTCACTACAAGAGGTTCACTATATTAACATGTTCATTACTATAACAAAGGTTCACTACAAGAGGTTCACTAAAATAACATGTTCATTACTATAACAAAGGTTCACTGCAACATGTTCATTACTATAACAAAGGTTCACTACAAGAGGTTCACTATAATAACATGTTCATTACTATAACAAAGGTTCACTACAAAATGTTCACTATAATAACATGTTCATTACCATAACAAAGGTTCACTACAAGAGGTTCACTATAATAACATGTTCATTACTATAACAAAGGTTCACTACAAGAGGTTCACTATAATAACATGTTCATTACTATAACAAAGGTTCACTGCAAGAGGTTCACTATAATAACATGTTCATTACTATAACAAAGGTTCACTACAAGAGGTTCACTGTAATAACATGTTCATTACTATAACAAAGGTTCACTACAACATGTTCACTATAATAACATGTTCATTACCATAACAAAGGTTCACTACAAGAGGTTCACTATAATAACATGTTCATTACTATAACAAAGGTTCACTACAAGAGGTTCACTATAATAACATGTTCATTACTATAACAAAGGTTCACTACAAGAGGTTCACTATAATAACATGTTCATTACTATAACAAAGGTTCACTGCAAGAGGTTCACTATAATAACATGTTCATTACTATAACAAAGGTTCACTACAAGAGGTTCACTATAATAACATGTTCATTACTATAACAAAGGTTCACTACAAGAGGTTCACTATAATAACATGTTCATTACTATAACAAAGGTTCACTACAAGAGGTTCACTATAATAACATGTTCATTACTATAACAAAGGTTCACTACAAGAGGTTCACTACGTGTTCACTATAATAACATGTTCACTACTATAACAAAGGTTCACTACAAGAGGTTCACTACAACATGTTCATTACTATAACAAAGGTTCACTACATCATGTTCATTACTATAACAAAGGTTCACTACAACATGTTCATTACTATAACAAAGGTTCACTACAAGAGGTTCACTATAATAACATGTTCATTACCATAACAAAGGTTCACTACAACATGTTCACTATAATAACATGTTCATTACTATAACAAAGGTTCACTACAACATGTTCATTACTATAACAAGGTTCACTACAACATGTTCACTATAATAACATGTTCATTACTATAACAAAGGTTCACTACAAGAGGTTCACTATAATAACATGTTCATTACTATAACAAAGGTTCACTACAAGAGGTTCACTATAATAACATGTTCATTACTATAACAAAGGTTCACTACAAGAGGTTCACTATAATAACATGTTCATTACCATAACAAAGGTTCACTACAAGAGGTTCACTATAATAACATGTTCATTACTGTAACAAAGGTTCACTACAAGAGGTTCACTACAACATGTTCATTACTATAACAAAGGTTCACTACAAGAGGTTCACTGTGGTAACCTCTTACTACATTATCTTACACTTGACATAATGTTTACACCTCATGAGTCCAGTGGTCTGGTTTGGTCATAAAAGCCTAGCATGCAGAATATTAAAAGTGAACCACGCCAGCACCAGCCCGTCACTAAAATGACCGAGAAGAAGACCAAAGGTCCAACAGTGACACCCCAACTGGCTCGTATGAGGGGCCAGTGGGTGCAGGAGACGACGGAAGTCACCATCAAAGCTCCTAACAACATGTTCGGGGTTGTGGTAGGCCCTGGTGGCTCTACCATAAAAGAGATTCAAGAAAAGTATAAGGTTCGCGTCTCTGTCCCTCAGAAGGGGTCCAAGGACCAGCCCCTACGGGTTGTAGGGCCAGATAAAGGCCTGGTGCATGATGCCGCGGATCACATAAAAGCCCTGGTTCAAAAGGCTGTGACCACGACAGTGACCATCAAAGCTCCTAACAACATGTTAGGGGTTGTGGTAGGCCCTGGTGGCTCTACCATAAAAGGGATTCAGGAGAAGTACAATGTTCGCGTCTCTGTCCCTCAGAAGGGGTCCAAGGACCAGCCCCTGCGGGTTGTAGGGCCAGATAAAGGCCTGGTGCATGATGCCGCGGGTCACATAGAGTCCTTGATGGCCTATGAAAAGGAAAGGCGACGTCTCAGTACGCCAGTATCACAAACATTGTTCATCCCTAAGGCCCACCACGGCCTAATAATTGGCAGACAGGGTCAAAATATACGGTACCTATCACTAACCCATAGAATAACCATCGTTCTGCCCCCCAAAAATGGTATAAGTGATGAGGTCACTGTGACCGGTCTCCCTGACCAGGTGGACCAAGGTGTAAGAGACCTGGTTAACCTGGTCAAAAGCTCCACCCACATTTGTTACAACTCTGACTTCTGAGAGGCCCTTACTCTCTTGACCCCCGCCCCCCACCCCCACATTTGTTACAACTCTGACTTCTGAGAGGCCCTTACTCTCTTGACCCCCGCCCCCCACCCCCACATTTGTTACAACTCTGACTTCTGAGAGGCCCTTACTCTCTTGACCCCCGCCCCCCACCCCCACATTTGTTACAACTCTGACTTCTGAGAGGCCCTTACTCTCTTGACCCCGCCCCCCGCCCCCACATATGACAAAAAAAAAAAAAAAAAAAAAAAAAAAAAAAAAAAAAATAATAATGGACCCTCTAACCACTGGCCTCCACGCGGCAGGGTCTGGAAACTCAGGGATTGATCTCTGGGGCTAACAGTGGTTTAGTGTTGTTATTATTACGAGAGA
>CAUDMG010001680.1:1770000-1777500 GCA_958450375.1 Homarus gammarus
GCTCTATCATGCTCACTTAGGGCTCTATCGAGCTCACTCAAGGCTCTACCACTTATATCATCAAGAGCTCAACCCTATCTATCTACCCACACCTGTACTCACACCTGTCTACCTACACCCGTACTCACACCTGTCTACCCACACCTGTATTCACACCTGTCTACCTACACCTGTACTCACACCTGTCTACCTACACCCGTACTCACACCTGTCTACCTACACCTGTACTCACACCTGTCTACCTACACCCGTACTCACACCTGTCTACCTACACCCGTACTCACACCTGTCTACCTACACCCGTACTCACACCTGTCTACCTACACCTGTACTCACACCTGTCCTATAAGTCATTAGGGATTTATACCCAACAGGTGAAGTTAGACAAGCAAGGACACCCCCCCCCCCTTCCATCCTGCCACCTGTACACTTAACCAACGTCAGTGCTGGCAGATGGCGAGCGAACGAATGCTTGTCATTATGTTGGCGATGTGGAGAATAAAAGTGTTTGTATCGCCAGTGTTGACACAAGGCGGGCGAAGCTTTGTCAGGCGTAGCTTCCAGAATCATGTTTTTGTGTAGGTGGAAGGCACACACAACGTCAGGCGCTGGTGATCGTTTGTGCTGGCGATGTATAGGACAGTGTGTGTGTGTGTGTGTGAAAGGTCTAATAAAAATCTACCTCTTGTGCGGATAAACAAATGACGATCAATCCCAAAGCAAAATATCGTACGCCTCCCTCAGTCACATGAACGTCTTGGACCTTTGTTGATAGATTGTCGTACACGGATGGTAATGTTATCCTTCATCCTGTAACGTTCACAACATAAACTAACGAAATTATTGAACGAGGAATGTTTTGGTGTATTGTCGTACCATTAAAAATGTGTTTAATGAAGTTAGGTTAGGTTAGGTTAGGTTGTCGTGGGGGTGAGGGGGGCTTGTATATAAAGCTGGACACTTCTTCTTCTTCTTCATCAAGCATCTAGTAAAATAATCTTTATTTATTGGTTAGAGGTTTCTTTTATTTATTTTACACACACACACACACACTACCACCTGAGATCCCTCGCCCGAGAATTGCTGTTCGACACCACAGCCGCATCCAGCCCATATGTGCACGAACTGATCGCTATAAGAACAGCCCAGTCCCAACCATTGTAAAAATTATCAATAACTTGTAATAAATCAGTGTATTCACTCCCAGTAAACACTACTCCTTGCACTGTCACTATGTTGAAATGAACTGTAGTTTGAGCTTTTCCCCATCTAGTTATTATATGTCTTATTTGTATCACTTATGTTATTTGTATATTATTTGTAATTCGTAACCCATTCCCCAAATATGTAACTGTATATTTTCAGCCTTCTGGATGCCAAGCTCTTTCAATAAACCGTTAATTATTTTGTCAACACCTACGGACGAGTTACTACACCACGTGAACACCACACCACACCACTGGTGTCCCCTGACCAGCCCAGGCCCGGGCCATCAACTGTAAACTATAATATAATTTGTATGTTCAGTTCATGTTCCTTCTTTCAGTAATGAAAGCTTTTGTTAAACGACCCGCCCACCCATGTCTTTGAATGTAATAAGTCATTTTTGTCCAATTTATATTTTCAGCCTTCGGGCTGCAGAACTTTTTCAATAAACCATTAATTATTATTATTATTATTATTATTATTACACACACACACACACACACACACACACACACACACAGAAGGTCCTTCACCCCTGTTATTGCACATTAATATAACCTTGAGGCTCTGTATTAATTATTCCCGACACGAAACATTAACACAACATTAACACAACATTAACACAACATTAACACAACGTTAACACAACATTAACACAACATTAACACAACATTAACACAACATTAACACAGATCATCTTGGCCGCAAATCTCTCACCACCCGTTAAGTAAAGTGTCCCAAAAAAAGTACCACCCTACCTCCCCCCCCCCACCTGTTCCCCACCTCCCTCTGTTCCCCACCTCCCTCTGTTCCACGCCTCCCTCCCTCCCTGGACCCTGAGACACTGTGAGTTAGAGGGAGGTAGGGAGGTACGCAGGGACGCAAGCAGGGTGGCAGGGACATTATTTTTTCTGGGACTCTATATACATGTAAGTAATCTCTGGAAGTATAATTATGTCCTCAGCAACATTAGGTTAGGTTAGTGAGGGAGGAAGGTGGTGTGTCCTCAGCAACATTAGGTTAGGTTAGTGAGGGAGGAAGGTGGTGTGTCCTCAGCAACATTAGGTTAGGTTAGTGAGGGGGGAAGGTGGTGTGTCCTCAGCAACATTAGGTTAGGTTAGTGAGGGAGGAAGGTGGTGTGTCCTCAGCAACATTAGGTTAGGTTAGTGAGGGAGGAAGGTGATGTGTCCTCAGCATCATTAGGTTAGGTTAGTGAGGGAGGAAGGTGATGTGTCCTCAGCAACATTAGGTTAGGTTAGTGAGGGAGGAAGGTGGTGTGTCCTCAGCATCATTAGGTTAGGTTAGTGAGGGAGGAAGGTGGTGTGTCCTCAGCAACATTAGGTTAGGTTAGTGAGGGAGGAAGGTGATGTGTCCTCAGCATCATTAGGTTAGGTTAGTGAGGGAGGAAGGTGGTGTGTCCTCAGCAACATTAGGTTAGGTTAGTGAGGGAGGAAGGTGATGTGTCCTCAGCAACATTAGGTTAGGTTAGTGAGGGAGGAAGGTGGTGTGTCCTCAGCATCATTAGGTTAGGTTAGTGAGGGAGGAAGGTGGTGTGTCCTCAGCAACATTAGGCTAGTTTAGTGAGGGAGGAAGGTGATGTGTCCTCAGCATCATTAGGTTAGGTTAGTGAGGGAGGAAGGTGGTGTGTCCTCAGCAACATTAGGTTAGGTTAGTGAGGGAGGAAGGTGATGTGTCCTCAGCAACATTAGGTTAGGTTAGTGAGGGAGGAAGGTGGTGTGTCCTCAGCATCATTAGGTTAGGTTAGTGAGGGAGGAAGGTGGTGTGTCCTCAGCAACATTAGGTTAGGTTAGTGAGGGAGGAAGGTGATGTGTCCTCAGCAACATTAGGTTTGGTTAGTGAGGGAGGAAGGTGGTGTGTCCTCAGCATCATTAGGTTAGGTTAGTGAGGGAGGAAGGTGGTGTGTCCTCAGCAACATTAGGTTAGGTTAGTGAGGGAGGAAGGTGGTGTGTCCTCAGCAACATTAGGTTAGGTTAGTGAGGGAGGAAGGTGATGTGTCCTCAGCAACATTAGGTTAGGTTAGTGAGGGAGGAAGGTGGTGTGTCCTCAGCAACATTAGGTCAGGTTAGTGAGGGAGGAAGGTGGTGTGTCCTCAGCAACATTAGGTTAGGTTAGTGAGGGAGGAAGGTGGTGTGTCCTCAGCAACATTAGGTTAGGTTAGTGAGGGAGGAAGGTGGTGTGTCCTCAGCAACATTAGGTTAGGTTAGTGAGGGAGGAAGGTGGTGTGTCCTCAGCAACATTAGGTTAGGTTAGTGAGGGAGGAAGGTATTCGACTGGTAATTCACGTGTGTCTAGGTTGATCCATGTTTCAGTGAATGCAATTATATCGATTTCTTCGGTACATACCAAGGCCCTAATATCATCCATTTTGTTTCTCATACTTCTACTGTTCGCGTAATATACATTTAAGTTAGTCGTGTTCTGAGTCCTCCCCTTACCGCGTTTAGTTTTAAACTCCCTGTCTAATTTAGTTATGTCATCATTCCTAACACTATTTCCCTGTAATCTTTCGCCTTGTTTACCCGCTCCCACTGCAGTCTCCTCCACCCCCGTGCCCATATGTTCTCTTAGCAGTTTAAAGACTTCGATATCTTTTGAACTGCCCCCTCTAGAGCCCCAGCCAGGGTTGCTACTCCATCCCTAGACAGGTGCACCCCATCCCTAGCATAAAGGTCCCTTCTGCCGTAGAAGTTGTCCCAGTTGTCAATGAATGGGACTGATATTGACTTGCAATATCTGTCAAGACCGTCGTTGACACCAACTGCCCTTGACAACCATTCACTGCCAACTCTCCTTCTAGGCAGGACACCGCATATGATAGGGATCCCTCCCTTAGTCCTAATACGATCTATAGCTGCCTTGAACTTATCAAGAAGCTCTTCACTCCTACATCGGCCAATATCATTGCCTCCTGCACTGAGGCAGATAATGGGTTTGTTCCCATTACCAGACAAGATATTGTCCGTTCTGTCAACTATATCCCCCACCCCAGCTCCTGGCAAACACACCCTCATCCTATTTTTATTTTTACCACAATAAGCTCTGTCCATGTACCTTACCTGTGAGTCGAAGGAAGGGCGGAGGTGAGAGTAGGTGAGAAGAAGAGGGGGGAGGGGGAGGAGGAGGAGGAAGAACCCGTTACACGCCTCAGGGTGCCGTTACAATCCCCCCTCCCCCCTCCTCCTCTTCCTCCCTCCTCCTTCCCACGCCCCCCTCCCTATTCCACGCAATCCTACCCCACGCCCTCCTACCCCACGCCCTTTTTCACCCACGCCTCTTGTATGAGAGAGAAGAGTTCGTAGAGGCGTGTGGGCGTGTAGGAAGCAGGGTCGTTAGAGGCGTGTGGGCGTGTAGGAGGCAGGGTTGTTAGAGGCGTGTGGGCGTGTAGGAGGCATGGTCGTTAGAGGCGTGTGGGCGTGTAGGAGGCAGGGTCGTTAGAGGCGTGTGGGCGTGTCTCCTAATTCCTCTCACTTTTATGTTGAGAGAGAGAGAGAGAGAGAGAGAGAGAGAGAGAGAGAGGGATTGTCGTCTCTCTTTCTCTCTCTCTCTCTCTCTCTCTCTCTCTCTCTCTCTCTCTCTCACAAGCACAGGTAAGGAGTGTCTGTACCTCCTCACAACACACAGGTGAGTCATGGATGAGTTCCCGGTTACTCACGATGAGGAAATTCTTCGTGTGAGTTGCGGAAGTAAAAGTTATATTACTCACGGGAACTCCGCCACCTTGCCCGTCAACATAGCCGTCTCTCTCTCTCTCTCTCTCTCTCTCTCTCTCTCTCTCTCTCTCTCTCTCTCTCTCTGTCTGTCTATTTCTCTCTCTCTACCTCTGTCTGTCTGTCTGTCTGTCTGTCTCTCTCCTTATAATAAACATTAAAATAAGAGAATTAGAGAAATAACGCCAAAACAGACGTCACATAAACGATAATTAGTAAATAACAACAATGACAACAACAATAACAACAATAATAACAACAATAACATCAATAACATCAATAACATTCACCATAACACAGAGCATCGAACTAAAACACTCACTGGGAGAATCGAATGCCTTTAACCTTACCCTACAAGAGTTTTAAGAGGATTTGATTAACTTCCATCAATATTAAATTCATTTAGTTCGTTTAGATGAAAGTTATTAGATATTTTATACTTTTGTTAATTCTAAAGACGATTGGATCCTGTGTACTGGATGGTCTTAGCCTAGCAGCAGAGGATCACCGTGTAGTACCGTGTTATAAAGGATTAAACCCTTGAGGTACCACAGCCGTGTCGACCTCCCGAGCATCAGGCAACGTCCGTGTATAAAGGATCGGATCTTACGTGATAAGGGGCGGGAGGGGGGGGGGGGGTGGCCAAGAGGGTTCAGTGGCCAGCAGGACAACATGTGAAGCTGGCCATGAGGGTTTAGTGGCCAGCAGGACAGAGTATGTGAGGCTGGCCAAGGGTTTAGTGGCCATCAGGACAATATATGAGGCTGGCCAAGGGTTTAGTGGCCAACAGGACAACATGTGAAGCTGGCCATGAGGGTTTAGTGGCCAACAGGACAGAGTATGTGAGGCTGGCCAAGGGTTTAGTGGCCAGCAGGACAATATATGAGGCTGGCCAAGGGTTTAGTGGCCAGCAGGACAACATATAAGAGTTATGTAGTTGGCGGGAAAGTTTATTGGGTTAAAGACGATGGTTCCTTTAGGCTTATCCTCATTTAGGGAGTTTAATACCTTTTGTGTGGTAGTCATTGATGTTCTTTTGTTAATCTGTTTACTGTTAACCCTCACTGGACTATTTCTTACACCTGTATCACCTCTTAAGGGTTGTAATTAAGCACTAGTTACCTGCAGGTGAATTTCTCTGAACAAATTATATCATAAAACCTGACTTTTTACCTTTCCTCGTGATGCACTGTTGCCAGACCCTCACAATAACTCTTAAGACACGCCCACACGACCAGTCTCTGTTTACATCTGGCTGTTATAATGGAAACGACTCCCTGATGGTCTTCGTGGTCGTCGTGGTAGTCGTAGAAATAACTGAAAGAAAAAGATATGAGTTGTTGTATATCACGACCTAGCAACCTTACTGCCCCCTCACCTCCCCTCACCTCCCCCTCACCTCCCCCTCCAGAGCACCCTACCTGCAGTCCTTATCCCGTTATGCCCCCGCGATCCGAGGGGGGGGAGGGAGGGGGGAGAGGAGGAATTATCTGGAGAAGAGAGAGAGGAGGGAGGGAGGGAGGGAGGGAGGGAGGGAGGGAGGGAGGGAGATTAGAGACGGTGTTGGGGAGGAGAAGGGGCGGGGGAGTACAGGTTGAGGAGAGAGAGGGGGGAGAGAGGGGGAACTAAACGATAAAGAGGGGAGGAAAGAAAGGAGAGAGAAGAGGAAAAGAAAGGGAGGAAAATATAGGAGAGGAGGAGGAGGAGGGGGAATGATCACGGGACAAGGAAGGAGGAGGAAGAGGAGAAGGAGGAAGAGGTTACAAGCATTAACTGAGAACAAAGAACGAGAGAGAGAGAGAGAGAGAGAGAGAGAGAGAGAGAAGAGAGAGAGAGAGAGAGAGGGGTAGTAGTCGTGGTAGTGGTCAAAGTTAGGTTAGGTGATCAAACTGTAAACACAAACTAACTCATTATTTTCTTCACAAACAATAGTAAACATGATAGAACACCTGTAAACCCCCCCCCCCCCCCACGAGTAAGTCAAGATCCATTGTAAAAAAAAAAAATGTAAATAGACTCTAGTTATTATCGCCTTTGTAAAAAAATGAAAAAAGTAGCGACCTTGTAAAAAAAAATTGACCAGTAAAGCCACAGATAAAAAAATATATATATATACCAGGTGTGTTCCTTGTAAATGAGCCTCCTTTACCTGTGTGTGTGTGTGTGTTTTAAGGTGTACATAGTTGGTATAGCATGGTTTTTTAAGATCCATTAAAACACACACACACACACACACACACACACACACACACACACACACACACACACACTACAAACACTTTTAATGACTAAACTATAGAAATAACGTTCCCTAAACTACTTTCCTATATTGTAAACAAGAACTTTCCCTTCTACTTTCGCTGTAAACAGGAAGTAGAGTAAGTAATGGAGGAAAAATCGGAGAAGGAAGAGGGAGAAGAGGAGGAGGAGGAGAAGAAGAGTGATGGAGAAACAGTGTGGGATACTCGCCCTAGGGTAGACATACAAGTGGAGGGTGGAAGTCATTACCTACCTTCTCTCCCTCCCTCCCTCATCGTCTCTACCCTCCCTCCCTCCCTCCCTCACC
>CAUDMG010001680.1:1787500-1884186 GCA_958450375.1 Homarus gammarus
AGGTCCTGGGTGTTGACAAATCCTGCAGAAGGTCCTGGGTGTTGACAAATCCTGCAGAAGGTCCTGGGTCTTGACAAATCCTGTACCGTCACTTAAAACCACTGGACCTCACGACCCTTGTCAACACGCCTCCTCCACCTGTTGCCTGGGAAGATGTATGTTGTCTTGTTGTGTGAGGTGGAGAGTGTGATTATTCCTGAGCCACAGAGGGATGTAAGGCAGGCTAGTGTAAAAGTAATAGTAGTAAAAGTAGTAGTAGTAAAATTAATAGTAGTAAAAGTAGTAGTAGTAAAAGTAATAGTAGTAAAAGTAGTAGTAGTAATAGAAGAAGAAGTAGTAGTAATAGAAGAAGAAGAAGTAGTAGTAGTAGTAGTAGTAGTAGTAGTAGTAGTAGTACCACCACCACCACCATTCCGGGTGCAGACGACCTAGATAAAACCGGGAATACCAACCCCACACAATTCCCAGTATAGCAAAACTGTTAAGGAAATTCCGACTCTCTCTCTCTCTCTCTCGAGGAATGAATGAGATACCCAACCAGTCCACCAGGAAGTTCCCAGTACTCCCGGTACATTGCTCCTTGTTCCCGGTACTGTGGGGTAAGAGAGAGGGAGAGAGGGAGAGAGAGAAACAATGGAGAGGTGAGGAGATGCTGTTTGAGATACTGATGAGATATTGAGATATAAAGTGAGATATATTTAACTTATTGCCTGAATCTCTCCAAAGGTGTGTGTGTATGTGTGTACCGGATCTTTACTAACTACAAACTTCACACCTTTACTGTATAAGAACGAACACATTATATCAGCTCAACGTTATGTTACAGCTCATTGAATCACCTGGAAATATAACAAGTGAAGGTTGACGAACACGTATGTATGACTGGACAGTATGGTGTTCTAACTCCTTCTGTATAAGTATAAACAAAATCACGTCCAACATTACGACACAAAAACAAGTGAAGGTTATGTCACCGATTCATGTTAATGGTGAAACAAATGACGATCGACGAAGTAATTAAGATTCTTTCGTTTATTGTCATACAGTAATAAACAAGTGACGATAGACGAAGTAAATAAGATTCTTTCGTTTATTGTCATACATTAATAAACAAGTGACAATAGACGTTGTAAATAAGATTCTTTCGTTTATTGTCATACAGTAATAAACAAGTGACAATAGTCGAAGTAAATAAGATTCTTTCGTTTATTGCCATACAGTCGTAAATAAACAAAGCGCGTCATCAGGGTTGTAATATTGTGGTATAACCGACCGATTTATGAACAGAAGACGACGAAACAAATGAAGTGTGAAGGAGAGAGAGAGAGAGAGATCGGACAATCACGGTCGACCTTAGGAGGGCCAAGGACAATTTACGGACCCGGAAGATGCAAGTGAGAGGCTGAGGAAGAGAGGGAGAGAGAGAGAGGAAGAGAAGGTCGGTGTGTGGAAGTGAGAGGCTGTGGGAGAGAGGAAAGGGGGGGGGGGAGGGGGAGGGAGGGAGGGAATGTCGATGAGTGGGTGGGGAGGTGAAGGGGGTGAGGAGAGGAAAAGTGAGGTGAGGTGAGGTGAGGATTCTGCTAAATAGTGAAGTGAGGTAAGGAGAGGAGAGGTGGTACGCAAGCTGCTAGACTCACCGTCTCCTATGTTACGTCTACTTGCACTGCGTCTGTCTGTCTGTCTCTAGGTCAATGACCCCTCCACCCTCACCTTCCCGTCTGTCTGTCTGTCTGTCTGTCTCTCTCTCAGGTAGGTACTCCATGTTGAAATTGTTGCTATTAACCTAACCTAACCTAACAACACCTGTGACTGATGTGACAGGTGATTGTGACACCTGTTGGGCCTCTGTTATCTTGACCCATCTTCTTCTTCTTCTCCCTCAGTTCCTCCTCCTCTTTCTGCATCATTAGTTACCACACTTTAACCCATAACAAGAGCCAAGCATTAACCTGACATAGCATTGTTTACACCCTCTACACCCCCTACTCTATACGCTGTACCCCCACACCCCCAACTCTATACCCTGTACCCCCACACCCCCTACTCTACACCCTGTTCCCCCCCCCACACCCCCTACTCTATACCCTGTTCCCCCCCAACCCCCTACTCTATACCCGGTTCCCCCCCCCACACCCCTCTCTACACCCTGTTCCCCCCCACCCCCTACTCTACACCCGGTTCCCCCCCCACACCCCCTACTCTACACCCTGTTCCCCCCCACACCCCCTACTCTACACCCGGTTCCCCCCCCACACCCCCTACTCTATACCCGGTTCCCCCCCACACCCCCTACTCTACACCCTGTTCCCCCCCACCCCCTACTCTACACCCGGTTCCCCCCCACACCCCTACTCTATACCCGTTCCCCCCCCACACCCCTACTCTATACCCTGTTCCCCCCCACACCCCTACTCTATACCCGTTCCCCCCCACACCCCCTACTCTATACCCAGTTCCCCCCCACACCCCCTACTTTATACCCGGTTCCCCCCCCACACCCCCTACTCTGTACCCGGTTCCCCCCCACCCCTACTCTATACCCGGTTCCCCCCCCCCCACACCCCCTACTCTATACCCTGTTCCCCCCCCCCCTCACACCCCCTACTCTATACCCTGTTCCCCCCCCCCACACCCCCTACTCTATCCTGGGTTCAGCCTCTCTTCCCACCACGGCGTTAAAACAAGATGGCGGAGGAGTGTTTACGTTTTCACTACACTCAGGGATTACGGGTCTAAATATTTTACGAAATTTAACAAAAAGTTAATTTATATCTCAAATTCTCAATTACTTATTTAGTATTGATAAACGACGAGTTAATAAATATATAAATGATGGTAAATAACTCGTTCATAACTACGACATTAATACAGGAATGAAAGGGTTTAGGTTAGGTTAGGAGGGGGTGGAGTGATGGGGGGGGGGGGGCGCTAATGCCTCTTCTCTCGCTTACTTGAGATGTCCGAGCTGAAGTGACCCACACCACCACCAGCCAGTACTCCCTCAGGAGGTTCCCGCCCTAGCCTACAAGAACGACAGATGTAAACAAAAACAAAAAAGGCCAGGAAACTCAATAAAAGGCCAGGAAACGTAATAAAGGGCCAGAAATCGCAATAAATGGCTAGAAAACACAATAAAGGGCCAGACAACGTAATTAAAGGCCAGGAAACGTAATAAAGGGCCAGAAATCGCAATAAATGGCTAGAAAACACAATAAAGGGCCAGACAACGTAATTAAAGGCCAGGAAAAGCTTAAAAAGACCAGAAAACGCATCACACGGCTAGAAAACTTAATAAAACACTAGAAAACGCCCAAAAAAACAACAACAACAGAAAACGCATTCAAGAAAGAGAACAGCAGAAAGCGCATTTAAAGAAACAAAACAAAAAATAGTAAAGAAAAAACAGGTAAAGTACAGACAAAAAAGAATAACAAACATAGATAGTTACAGTGGATGACTCGAGAATATAATGGCTCACACACACACACACACACACTCTCTCGGGGCGTCAAGGGTGAAGTTCAAGGACGACACCGCGTCAAGGGCTATTTCTGGTTCCTCTCAGGATGTATAACTCACTCCTACCTTGTTACTTGGCGGGGGGGGGGGGAGGGGGAGTTATTTAAGAGGGAATGAGGGGGAAAAGCGGGAGGGTGAGTTATTTAAGGAAGGATTGACGGGGGGAGGGAGAGTTATTTAAGGGGGAATTGAGAGGGAGACGGGGAGTTATTTTAGGGGGAACTTGAGGGGGAAGAGATAACAAGACGTCAACAAAAACTAAAGAACATCAATAACAGCAACCACCACAACACCAGCAGGAGGGTTATCAGGTGTGGTGAGAGCCGTCTGGTGGGTTGTGTTGGTGGCCAAGGACAAGGTGAGACGCACAACACTGAGGTAAGGGCGTGTGGGGGTGAAGGGGCGTGAGACGGACGTTTGGGGGCGTGGTAAGGGCGTGTCGGGGGTGGTAAGTGCATGGTTAAGGGCGTGTAGGGGTGAGGTGGGGGCGGGTGGGGGCGTGTGTGGAGGTTGAGAAAGGCGTGTGGAGGTGTGGTAAGCGCGTGTGGGGGAGTGTGTGGGGGGCGTGTGTGGGGGGCGTGGGGGCGTGTGAGGGTTGATAAAGGCGTGTGGAGGTGTGGTAAGTGTGTGTGAGGTGCGGTGGTGAAGATGAGAGAGAGAGAGAGAAGAATGGAAGGAAGGAGGGACTAGGAGGAGAGGAAGGAGGTGCTAGGAGCGTCTCTTCCTTGTTTGGCGAGACGTATTATGTATCCTCGCGGGCAAGAACCGAAATGTTGAGTTATATTCACTAACTATTTTCATAAATGTTTAGTAAATTCACTAAAACATTTTACCTAATGTTTATATAACTTTAGAGTAACTTAGAGTAGTTATTAAGCATTATTTATTAAAGATATTATCAAAATAAAATAGTCTCGTAGTGTCTGAGATTTTTTCCAATATTCTTACTATTATTTACATTACTTCTTAACAAACACCAGTTCCTGTAGTTATTCTTCTTGATATTATTATTTTAACTATTATTTACTTAAGAATGTTATTATAAATGTTTATCTTTTTGTTATTTTAATGTTTACACCCGAATGAGAAGCAGATAGGCCTGTATGTGATTGACCTAGATGTTTCTCAGTGATGTTTTATCTGACAGTCTTTTAAAACCTAATTATTGTCGTCTCTTTCATTTGTTTTTTGTTAATTAGTCTCTTCTTTGTTTTTTACATACTGACACATATACATACGTAGATACAAACAAACATACATAAATACATACATACATACATTCTTTACAATACACACACACACACACACCTGCAGTAGATATTCACACCTGAACTTCCTGAAGTACACACACACATCTTGCAGGTGTTGGAGTCAGGTGTAGCTGGCGGACGGGTGGTGGTGGTGGTAGTGGTAGTGGTGGTGTTGGTGGTAGTGTTGGTGGTAGTGGTGGTAGTGGTGGTGGTGGTGGTAGTGGTAGTGGTAGTAGTGGTGGTGGTAGTAGTGGTGGTAGTGGTAGTGGTAGTGGTAGTGGTGGTGGTGGTGGTAGTGGTGGTAGTGGTAGTGGTAGTGGTGGTGGTGGTGGTTGTAGTGGTGGTGGTAGTGGTAGTAGTGGTGGTGGTGGTAGTGGTGGTAGTGGTGGTGGTGGGAATGAATGAGCAATGGACAATGAAAGCGGAAGTGACAGCCACGTGAAGATAATGGGGGTGATGATAATGGGGGGTGGGGGTGATGAGGGGGGAGGGTGATGATGAGGGGGGTGATGATGAAAGGGGGGGGGGTGCTGATAATGGAGGGGGTGACTTGATCGAACAGCACAACACTCACGCTAAGGGAAGAATCCCCCCCCCCTCTCCCCCCCCCCCCCACCCACACACCTGGTATTTATTAAGGAGGGAATCACAGGTAGACTACAGGTGAATAAATACGACTCAGTGGCCAGGGTGAAGAAGTCATTACCATTAGGCAGTTAGAGAGAGAGAGAGAGAGAGAGAGAGAGAAGACCCTGACTACACAAAACAGAAACAGACAGACAGACAGACAGACAGACAGGTAGACAGACAGACAGACAGACAGATAGAGTAACAGTAACCAGAGAGGCAGATGGCCTAACCTTCCCTCCATCTCAACTATTTCCTCCCTCCACATAACAACTCTGCGTGAGTCCTAATCACCCACACCTGTCCACCAGCTCACCTGTGTAACACAAACTTTTAACAAACTATTTCCTGATGTTTATTTTATCTCTCTCTCTCTCTCTCTCTCTCTCTCTCTCTCTCTCTCTCTCTCTTTTTCTCCTTCTCTATACCTCTTTCCTTCCTCTTCTCCTTCTTTCTCCCCCTCTTTCTCCCCCTTCTCTCCCCCAAGAACAAATCTACCTGTCTAATTAACGTGTACAGGTAACCAGTCAAATATTATAAAAGTCTATCTACAATTTATAAATAAAATCATCAAATAAAATAGCCAATTGTTCTTTTGTTCACTGAATCAAGACGAAAACTTTGGATGACGTCCTGGAGGTAATGATGACGTCCTGGAGGTACTTGATGACGTCCTGGAGGTACTTTGATGACGTCCTGGAGGTACTTTGATGACGTCCTGGGAGGTACTTTGATGACGTCCTGGGAGGTACTTTGATGACGTCCTGGGAGGTACTTTGATGACGTCCTGGAGGTACTTAGATGACGTCCTGGGAGGTACTTTGATGACGTCCTGGGAGGTACTTTGATGACGTCCTGGAGGTACTTAGATGACGTCCTGGGAGGTACTTTGATGACGTCCTGGGAGGTACTTTGATGACGTCCTGGGAGGTACTTAGATGACGTCCTGGGAGGTACTTTATTGACGTCCTGGGAGGTACTTTGATGACGTCCTGGGAGGTACTTTGATGGCGTCCTGGGAGGTACTTTGATGACGCCCTGGGAGGTACTTTGATGACGTCCTGGGAGGTACTTTGATGACGTCCTGGGAGGTACTTTGATGACGTCCTGGGAGGTATTGATGACGTCCTGGGAGGTGTTGATAACGTCCTGGGAGGTATTGATGACGTCCTGGGAGGTATTGATGACGTCCTGGGAGGTATTGATAACGTCCTGGGAGGTATTGATGACGTCCTGGGAGGTGTTGATAACGTTGGTTGAGATGAAAGGTTTAAAATAATTCCGTCTGTTGTGTGTATGACTGTCAGCCAACACACAGACAGACGCACAGGCAGACGCACAGGCAGACGCACAGACAGACGCACAGACAGACGCACAGACAGACGCACAGGCAGACGCACAGACAGACGCACAGGCAGACGCACAGACAGACGCACAGACAGACTCCAGGAAGAAGAAGAAGAATCATGACTCAAACATAAAAGACGATCCTGAGGCGAGTCAGTGTAGGGTCCTGCTTCGGGATGCTACAGTAGGAGGGGGTGAAGGGGAGGTGTAAGGGGGTAAAGAGGGGGCAGGGAGGGAGGGGGGGATGAGGAGAGTAGGGTAATGGGCAGGTAGGGGTATAGGTAGGAAAGGGGGGGAGGAGAGGGATCTTGTACCGTTATACATGTGCGTGTGTGTGTGCGTGTGTATGTGTTTGTGTGTATGTTAAACCCCTGAGGCGCAAACGTCCGCCCTATACAGACGCCAGAACTGATGCTGCCTGTTTCTCTCTCACTTACACCTGACATACACCCATTCTACACCCACTACACCCTTCCTCCTGACACCACACACGACATACAACCCTCCTTCTTCCCTTCCTTTACACCCAAGAGAGGATTGAAGGAGTAGGAGGAGGAGAAGGAGTGAAGGAAGTTGGGTTAAGGAAAAGAGGTGTATGGTAACCTGTAGGAGGCACACCTGCATATAGGCCTAGTGTGGGGGGGGGGGCACTCTCTACGCCTATCGTGTCTCCACCTACCACCCACCTGACACACTCTCTCTCTCTCTCTCTCTCTCTCTCTCTCTCTGTGTTTGAGTATATACTTTTTGGGAGAGTGAGTGAGAGGGAGACAGTAATAGAGAGAGTGAGAGAGTAAGTGAGAGTGGTGGGGGTGGACACAGGTGCACTCAGGTGTGTTCAACTGTAAACACTAACACTGGCCTCGTCACGCCAAGGTTATGTGGCCATAGTTTGTACCACACACACACACACACACACACACACACACACACACACACACTTTTGGCCATAGTTTGTCCCACCTGGCCACATACACGCACGCACGCACGCACGCACACACACACACACACACACACACACTTTTGGCCATAGTTTGTCCCACCTGGCCACATGCACGCACGCACGCACGCACGCACACACACACACACACACACACACACAGCACGTGCTCTTTCTACGGTCTTAGTGTCTCTTTCTGGCCACACTCACTCTCCTTATGGCCACACACGCATTAGCAGCCATATTTCGCTCCCTCTATCTGTTTCTGTGTGGCCACAGTGCAGTCCTATGATCAAAAACACCCTTCCTGTGGCCACAGTACATCTTTGTGGCTACATTACATCCTTATGGCCACGGTAGATCCTTGTGGCCGAACGCACGTATTATAAAACAGCATCATGGCAGGCAGAAGACAAGAGAACGTTCGTCTGGCGTATGTCTTCCCTAACAGCACCATTAACTACAACATAAGAACACCTGGCGCTGCTGTATACCTGTGCTGGTGGTGGTATTCGCCTGACTCCACACACACACACACACACACACACACACAGGGATAAAGACTTTCTGCTTCCGTAATTCAGTACCTTAAAAGCACTGCCATCTGCCGTCACTGTCAGCCCAACGTGTGAATGATCTGCCAGTGAATGTGAAGCATCTGGTCCCAACGGTAGACTGTGTTAGGGAATGATTGTGGAAGAATGTTGATGAGAAACGTCATCTCGGAAATAATGATGATAATAATAATAATAATAATAATAACAATAACAATAATAATAATAATAATAATAATAATAATAATAATTATAATAATAACAAAATCAGTCAAAACAAATAATTCCTGTTATCATTTATTTATTTATCATCATTATCAATCATAATTTTCATTCGGTAATTAATCATAAACATTTGACAACACTTTTTTGTTATAGGTCACCCCCCTACATCCTTGTGTAAGGTGAAGCGCAGAAGCGTTTACAGCGCCCAACAGGGAAGCATGCTAAGGTCATGCTTGCCTTTATGTCTCATGAGTCAAGGGCGTAGAAGCCTGAAGAGTCAAGGGCGTAGAAGCCTGAAGAGTCAAGGGCGTAGAAGCCTGAAGAGTCAGTGGTTTATGTCATCAAGTTATTGGAAGCTCCAACAACTTGTCCCTGAATACGAATTCGCAACTTCCGACTTACACCAGGTACCTACTGTACTGCTAGGTGAACAGGGACTAATGGGGGCTAGGAAGTAAGTCCAAACAACTTCCACCGGCCAGGGAATCGAACCCGTGACATCTCGCTTGCGAGGCAAGAGCGGTCCCGCTCTACCACCAGCGCCCCCATCAACACTGTATCAAAAAAATGTAAACAAAACGATACTTCTTAACGCAGGCTGACGACACTGGTAGCGGAGGGCGGGATACCATTTACTGTTATTAATTTACTATTTACAACGTTATATAAACTATTATTTGACATTATTAACTTTTTTATGTACCAAGTCATTTTACAGATGATTTTATTGCTCTCGTTTAATAAATGTTTGAGTAAATTAATGTTGGAACGTATTTGTGAGAATTTAGAAGAGTTTGATGGTTTAATATCTGACTCGAGACATTTAATGACCCGTGTGTGTGTACCATCCACCGTGTCTACTAGAGAAACTAACACGTTTTTTTTACACCTGTGGCTATTAAGTCACAGTTAGGATTCGACCTCATGTCCCCGTGTACCTGGAGAAGACGTCATTAATTACCAGCCACCCACCCAGCGTGAGGGTGACCAGAGTCATTCCCTAGATTCCTTATACCAGTTTAAGTCAGTGGGAGACGGTCTTGAGTTCAAGGTCTTACTTATGGCTATATCTTGAGGTGTTTCAGGCTATATCTTGAGGTGTTTCAGACTATATCTTGAGGTGTTTCAGGCTATATCTTGAGGTGTTTCAGGCTATATCTTGAGGTGTTTCAGGCTATATCTTGAGGTGTTTCAGGCTATATCTTGAGGTGTTTCAGGCTATATCTTGAGGTGTTTCAGGCTATATCTTGAGGTGTTTCAGGCTATATCTTGAGGTGTTTCAGGCTATATCTTGAGGTGTTTCAGGCTATATCTTGAGGTGTTTCAGGCTATATCTTGAGGTGTTTCAGGCTATATCTTGAGGTGTTTCAGGCTATATCTTGAGGTGTTTCAGGCTATATCTTGAGGTGTTTCAGGCTATATCTTGAGGTGTTTCAGGCTATATCTTGAGGTGTTTCAGGCTATATCTTGAGGCAGGGAATGGTATGTCCGCCCACTCCTACTTTTCTGTGTCTCGAATCGAACCCGGATACTCAGGGTTACCGACCAGTGCGATGACCCGCTACGCCACCGTCTTTGTTACGTACACTGAAGCCTCTGTATAAGGGATTTTGATATAACGGACTAATCCCTTATATACATAGTTCGTTAGAGAGAGAAAGAGAGAGAGAGAGGGGGGGGGGGGAACATAACAAGACACTCATTCCAATTTCCGGTTGACTCATATTAATTCCGGGTAATCTTTTCTCTCGTTAAACTGTAAGTAAGGAAAGTCCCAAACCTGGCAGTAGGAAAGTAATGAGAGAGAGAGAGAGAGAGAGAGAGAGAGAGAGAGAGAGAGAGAGAGAGAGAGAGACGGGAGGTGGTGGAAAATCCTTCTATGACGCCACTGTGATTCACTATACCATTGACCTTTATATCTAGGATGAACAACGACGGTTCCTGTGGCATGGAAGCTTTATAATATATTCTAATTATTTATTCCCTTCAAGGATTTATAACGATGTATATAGTAATTTATAATATTTTAATGTTTTTATGATTAACCAAAACCTTTTCAGGGGATCAAGAAAATGTTAAACCACGTTCAATCAGTAATAGAGGTGATAATCCTACGTGATAAAGATAGTATTTTCGACCATCTTGAGAGAGGGTGTGAGGCTCCCCCCCCTCCCCTACACCCCCCACCTCCCCTACACCCCCCCTCCCGCCACACCCCTGATGATGATGATAATGATTAATGTAGCTAATTAACTGACTTGGTTAATACTAAATAAAATTGTTACTAAATTACTCGATTTACATGTTCATTATATCATGGTTCACTGTAACAGGTTCACTATAATAACATGTTCATTACTATAACGAAGGTTCACTACAAGAGGTTCACTATAATAACATGTTCATTACTATAACAAAGGTTCACTACAACATGTTCACCATAATAACATGTTCATTACCATAACAAAGGTTCACTACAAGAGGTTCACTATAATAACATGTTCATTACTATAACAAAGGTTCACTACAAGAGGTTCACGATAATAACATGTTCATTACTATAACAAAGGTTCACTACAAGAGGTTCACTATGATAACATGTTCATTACTATAACGAAGGTTCACTACAAGAGGTTCACTATAATAACATGTTCATTACTATAACAAAGGTTCACTACAACATGTTCATTACTATAACAAAGGTTCACTACAAGAGGTTCACTATAATAACATGTTCATTACTATAACAAAGGTTCACTACAAGAGGTTCACTATAATAACATGTTCATTACTATAACGAAGGTTCACTACAAGAGGTTCACTATAATAACATGTTCATTACTATAACAAAGGCTCACTACAAGAGGTTCACTATAATAACATGTTCATTACTATAACGAAGGTTCACTACAACATGTTCACTATAATAACATGTTCATTACTATAACAAAGGTTCACTACAACAAGTTCACTATAATAACATGTTCATTACTATAACAAAGGTTCACTACAACATGTTCACTATAATAACATGTTCATTACTATAACAAAGGTTCAATACAAGAGGTTCACTATAATAACATGTTCATTACTATAACAAAGGTTCACTACAAGAGGTTCACTATAATAACATGTTCATTACTATAACAAAGGTTCACTACAAGAGGTTCACTATAATAACATGTTCATTACTATAACAAAGGTTCACTACATCATGTTCATTACTATACCAAAGGTTCACTACAAGAGGTTCACTATAATAACATGTTCATTACTATAACAAAAGTTCACTACAAGAGGTTCACTACAACATGTTCATTACTATAACAAAGGTTCACTACAAGAGGTTCACTATAATAACATGTTCATTACTATAACAAAGGTTCACTACAACATGTTCATTACAATAACAAAGGTTCACTACAAGAGGTTCACTATAATAACATGTTCATTACTATAACAAAGGTTCACTACAAGAGGTTCACTATAATAACATGTTCATTACTATAACAAAGGTTCACTACAAGAGGTTCACTATAATAACATGTTCATTACTATAACAAAGGTTCACTACAAGAGGTTCACTATGATAACATGTTCATTACTATAACGAAGGTTCACTACAAGAGGTTCACTATAGTAACATGTTCATTACTATAACAAAGGTTCACTACAACATGTTCATTACTATAACAAAGGTTCACTACAAGAGGTTCACTATAATAACATGTTCATTACTATAACAAAGGTTCACTACAAGAGGTTCACTATAATAACATGTTCATTACTATAACAAAGGTTCACTACAAGAGGTTCACTATAATAACATGTTCATTACTATAACAAAGGTTCACTACAACAAGTTCACCATAATAACATGTTCATTACCATAACAAAGGTTCACTACAAGAGGTTCACTATAATAACATGTTCATTACTATAACAAAGGTTCACTACAAGAGGTTCACTATGATAACATGTTCATTACTATAACGAAGGTTCACTACAAGAGGTTCACTATAATAACATGTTCATTACTATAACAAAGGTTCACTACAACATGTTCATTACTATAACAAAGGTTCACTACAAGAGGTTCACTATAATAACATGTTCATTACTATAACAAAGGTTCACTACAAGAGGTTCACTATAATAACATGTTCATTACTATAACGAAGGTTCACTACAAGAGGTTCACTATAATAACATGTTCATTACTATAACAAAGGCTCACTACAAGAGGTTCACTATAATAACATGTTCATTACTATAACGAAGGCTCACTACAACATGTTCACTATAATAACATGTTCATTACTATAACAAAGGTTCACTACAACATGTTCACTATAATAACATGTTCATTACTATAACAAAGGTTCACTACAACATGTTCACTATAATAACATGTTCATTACTATAACAAAGGTTCACTACAAGAGGTTCACTATAATAACATGTTCATTATTACTCATACTCAATTCTATACCAAAGGTTCACTACAAGAGGTTCACTATAATAACATGTTCATTACTATAACAAAGGTTCACTACAAGAGGTTCACTATGATAACATGTTCATTACTATAACGAAGGTTCACTACAAGAGGTTCACTATAATAACATGTTCATTACTATAACAAAGGTTCACTACAACATGTTCATTACTATAACAAAGGTTCACTACAAGAGGTTCACTATAATAACATGTTCATTACTATAACAAAGGTTCACTACAAGAGGTTCACTATAATAACATGTTCATTACTATAACAAAGGTTCACTACAAGAGGTTCACTATAATAACATGTTCATTACTATAACAAAGGTTCACTACAAGAGGTTCACTATAATAACATGTTCATTACTATAACGAAGGTTCACTACAACATGTTCACTATAATAACATGTTCATTACTATAACAAAGGTTCACTACAACAAGTTCACTATAATAACATGTTCATTACTATAACAAAGGTTCACTACAACATGTTCACTATAATAACATGTTCATTACTATAACAAAGGTTCACTACAAGAGGTTCACTATAATAACATGTTCATTACTATAACAAAGGTTCACTACAAGAGGTTCACTATAATAACATGTTCATTACTATAACAAAGGTTCACTACAAGAGGTTCACTATAATAACATGTTCATTACTATAACAAAGGTTCACTACATCATGTTCATTACTATACCAAAGGTTCACTACAAGAGGTTCACTATAATAACATGTTCATTACTATAACAAAAGTTCACTACAGAGGTTCACTACAACATGTTCATTACTATAACAAAGGTTCACTACAAGAGGTTCACTATAATAACATGTTCATTACTATAACAAAGGTTCACTACAACATGTTCATTACAATAACAAAGGTTCACTACAACAAGTTCACCATAATAACATGTTCATTACTATAACAAACGTTCACTACAAAGGTTCACTATATAACATGTTCATTACTATAACAAAGGTTCTCTACAAGATTTTCACTATAATAACATGTTCATTACTATAACAAAGGTTCACTACAAGAGGTTCACTATGATAACATGTTCATTACTATAACGAAGGTTCACTACAAGAGGTTCACTATAATAACATGTTCATTACTATAACAAAGGTTCACTACAACATGTTCATTACTATAACAAAGGTTCACTACAAGAGGTTCACTATAATAACATGTTCATTACTATAACAAAGGTTCACTACAAGAGGTTCACTATAATAACATGTTCATTACTATAACAAAGGTTCACTACAAGAGGTTCACTATAATAACATGTTCATTACTATAACAAAGGTTCACTACAACAGGTTCACCATAATAACATGTTCATTACTATAACAAAGGTTCACTACAAGAGGTTCACTATAATAACATGTTCATTACTATAACAAAGGTTCACTACAAGAGGTTCACTATAATAACATGTTCATTACTATAACGAAGGTTCACTACAAGAGGTTCACTATAATAACATGTTCATTACTAAAACAAAGTTCACTACATCATGTTCATTACTATACCAAAGGTTCACTACAAGAGGTTCACTATAATAACATGTTCATTACTATAACAAAGGTTCACTACAAGAGGTTCACTATAATAACATGTTCATTACTATAACGAAGGTTCACTACAAGAGGTTCACTATAATAACATGTTCATTACTATAACAAAGGTTCACTACAAGAGGTTCACTAATAATAACATGTTCATTACTATAACAAAGGTTCACTACAACATGTTCACTATAATAACATGTTCATTACTATAACAAAGGTTCACTACAACATGTTCACTATAATAACATGTTCATTACTATAACAAAGGTTCACTACAACATGTTCACTATAATAACATGTTCATTACTATAACAAAGGTTCACTACAAGAGGTTCACTATAATAACATGTTCATTACTATAACAAAGGTTCACTACATCATGTTCATTACTATACCAAAGGTTCACTACAAGAGGTTCACTCTAATATCATGTTCAGTAATATAACAAATGTTCACTACAGAGGTTCACTATAAAATGTTCATTACTATAACAAAGGTTCACTACAAGAGGTTCACTATAATAACATGTTCATTACTATAACAAAGGTTCACTACAACATGTTCATTACTATAACAAAGGTTCACTACAAGAGGTTCACTATAATAACATGTTCATTACTATAACAAAGGTTCACTACAAGAGGTTCACTATAATAACATGTTCATTACTATAACAAAGGTTCACTACAAGAGGTTCACTATAATAACATGTTCATTACTATAACAAAGGTTCACTACAAGAGGTTCACTATAATAACATGTTCATTACTATAACAAAGGTTCACTACAACATGTTCACTATAATAACATGTTCATTACTATAACAAAGGTTCACTACAACATGTTCACTATAATAACATGTTCATTACTAAACAAGGTTCACTACAAATGTTCACTATAATAACATGTTCATTACTATAACAAAGGTTCACTACAACATGTTCACTATAATAACATGTTCATTACTATAACAAAGGTTCACTACAACATGTTCATTACTATAACAAAGGTTCACTACAACATGTTCATTACTATAACAAAGGTTCACTACAACATGTTCACTATAATAACATGTTCATTACTATAACAAAGGTTCACTACAAGAGGTTCACCTATAATAACATGTTCATTACTATAACAAAGGTTCACTACAAGAGGTTCACTATAATAACATGTTCATTACTATAACAAAGGTTATAATACATGTTCATTACTATAACAAAGTTCACTACAAATGTTATTACTATAACAAAGGTTTCACTACAAAGGTTCACTATAATAACATGTTCATTACTATAACAAAGGTTCACTACAAAGGTTCTATAGTACAGTTCACTATAAGAAAGGTTCACTACAGCATGTTCATTACTATAACAAAGGTTCACTACAAGAGGTTCACTATAATAACATGTTCATTACTATAACAAAGGTTCACTACATCATGTTCATTACTATTCCAAAGGTTCACTACAAGAGGTTCACTATAATAACATGTTCATTACTATAACAAAGGTTCACTACAAGAGGTTCACTACAACATGTTCATTACTATAACAAAGGTTCACTACAAGAGGTTCACTATTATAACATGTTCATTACTATAACAAAGGTTCACTACAAGAGGTTCACTATAATAGCATGTTCATTACTATAACAAAGGTTCACTACAACATGTTCACTATAATAACATGTTCATTACTATAACAAAGGTTCACTACAAGAGGTTCACTATAATAACATATTCATTACTATACCAAAGGTTCACTACAAGAGGTTCACTTTAATAACATGTTCATTACTATAACAAAGGTTCACTACAACATGTTCATTACTATAACAAAGGTTCACTATAATAATATGTTCATAACTATAACAAAGGTTCACTACAAGAGGTTCACTATAATAACATGTTTATTACTATAACAAAGGTTCACTACAACATGTTCATTACTATAACAAAGGTTCACTACAAGAGGTTCACTATAATAATATGTTCATTATTATAACAAAGGTTCACTACAAGAGGTTCACCATAATGACATGTTCATTACTATAACAAAGGTTCACTACAACATGTTCATTACTATAACAAAGGTTCACTACAAGAGGCTCACTATAATAACATGTTCATTACTATAACAAAGGTTCACTACAAGAGGTTCACTACAACATGTTCATTACTATAACAAAGGTTCACTACAAGAGGTTCACTATAATAACATGTTCATTACTATAACAAAGGTTCACTACAAGAGGTTCACTGTGGTAACCTCTTACTACATTATCTTACACTTGACATACTGTTTACACCTCATGAGTCCAGTGGTCTGGTTTGGTCATAAAAGCCTAGCATGCAGAATATTAAAAGTAAACCACGCCAGCACCAGCCCGTCACTAAAATGACCGAGAAGAAGACCAAGGGTCCAACAGTGACACCCCAACTGGCTCGTATGAGGGGCCAGTGGGTGCAGGAGACGACGGAAGTCACCATCAAAGCTCCTAACAACATGTTCGGGGTTGTGGTAGGCCCTGGTGGCTCTACCATAAAAGAGATTCAAGAAAAGTATAAGGTTCGCGTCTCTGTCCCTCAGAAGGGGTCCAAGGACCAGCCCCTACGGGTTGTAGGGCTAGATAAAGGCCTGGTGCATGATGCCGCTGATCACATAAAAGCCCTGGTTCAAAAGGCTGTGACCACGACAGTGACCATCACTGCTCCTAACAACATGTTAGGGGTTGTGGTAGGCCCTGGTGGCTCTACCATAAAAGGGATTCAGGAAAAGTACAATGTTCGCGTCTCTGTCCCTCAGAAGGGGTCCAAGGACCAGCCCCTGCGGGTTGTAGGGCCAGATAAAGGCCTGGTGCATGATGCCGCGGGTCACATAGAGTCCTTGATGGCCTATGAAAAGGAAAGGCGACGTCTCAGTACGCCAGTATCACAAACAGTGCTCATCCCTAAGGCCCACCACGGCCTAATAATTGGCAGACAGGGTCAAAATATACGGTACCTATCACTAACCCGTAGAATAACCATCGTTCTGCCCCCCAAAAATGTTATAAGTGATGAGGTCACTGTGACCGGTCTCCCTGACCAGGTGGACCAAGGTGTAAGAGACCTGGTTAACCTGGTCAAAAGCTCCACCCACATTTGTTACAACTCTGACTTCTGAGAGGCCCTTACTCTCTTGACCCCCGCCCCCCACCCCCACATTTGTTACAACTCTGACTTCTGAGAGGCCCTTACTCTCTTGACCCCCGCCCCCCACCCCCACATTGTTACTCTGACTTCTGGAGGCCTTACTCTCTTGACCCCCCCCCCCGCCCCACATTTGTTACAACTCTGACTTCTGAGAGGCCCTTACTCTCTTGACCCCGCCCCCCCCCATTGTTCAACTCGATCTGAGGCCTTACTCCTGACCCCCCCCCCCCCCCCCCACATATGACAAAAAAAAAAAAAAAAAAAAAAAAAAAAAAAAAAAATAATGGACCCTCTAACCACTGGCCTCCACGCGGCAGGGTCTGGAAACTCAGGGATTGATCTCTGGGGCTAACAGTGGTTTAGTGTTGTTATTATTACGAGAGAGAGAGAGAGAGGAGAGGAGAGAGAGAGAGAGGAATGAGGAGGGAGGGAGAGTGAGGGAGAGATGGAAGAGAGGCGAGTAGAGGGAGAGAGTCATCAAGGTAACGTACCAGTCCTCCCAGATAATTAAGGCACCTGGACCAATATATCAAAGTTAATATAAAAAGCTTCACTATGTATAAAGTTAGTATGATCACAAGACGAACACACACACACACACACACACACCCACACACACACACACACACACACACACACACACCTTTTCTTTCTTTTACTCAAGTTCAAGACCACTATGGCCTCTGGGGGGGGGGGGGGGGGGGGAGGGGAACAACAACAACCACTACCATTACCACCACAATAATAATAATAATCTTAATAATAACAATAATAATAGTAATAATAATTGTAAATAATATGATAGGAATATATATTAATAATTGTTGAGAGAGAGAGAGAGAGAGAGAGAGAGAGAGAGAGAGAGAGAGAGAGAGAGTGTCCGGATGTTTATTGCTAGTCGCAGCCTAAGCCAGGGCCATAAGCGAGGGTTGGGAGACGGTGGTGGCGGGCCCCTAAGGTTACCGGAGTACGTTGGTCCATATTCTCCCTCACAACAAAGGAGGAGTCTCACACACGGAGGGAGAAAGGAGGCGTCTCACACACGGAGGGCGAGAGGAGGCGTCTCACACACGGAGGGAGAGAGGAGGCGTCTCACACACGGAGGGAGAGAGGAGGCGTCTCACACACGGAGGGAGAGAGGAGGCGTCTCACACACGGGAGGGAGAGAGGAGGCGTCTCACACACGGAGGGAGAGAGGAGGCGTCTCACACACGGAGGGAGAGAGGAGGCGTCTCACACACGGAGGGAGAGAGGAGGCGTCTCACACACGGAGGGAGAGAGGAGGCGTCTCACACACGGAGGGAGAGAGGAGGCGTCTCACACACGGAGGGAGAGAGGAGGCGTCTCACACACGGAGGGAGAGAGGAGGCGTCTCACACACGGAGGGAGAGAGGAGGCGTCTCACACACGGGAGGGAGAGAGGAGGCGTCTCACACACGGAGGGAGAGAGGAGGCGTCTCACACACGGGAGGGAGAGAGGAGGCGTCTCACACACGGGAGGGAGAGAGGAGGCGTCTCACACACGGAGGGAGAGAGGAGGCGTCTCACACACGGAGGGAGAGAGGAGGAGTCTCACACACGGAGGGAGAGAGGAGGAGTCTCACACACGGAGGGAGGGAGGAGGAGTCTCACACACGGAGGGAGAGAGGAGGCGTCTCACACACGGGAGGGAGAGAGGAGGCGTCTCACACACGGAGGGAGAGAGGAGGAGTAACAGTTGTTTTCTACCACCTTCACTGCGACACATAAAGAATTAAAGTAAAATAAAAGTTCTTTGCATTTTAACTGTTTGTGAAGATGCTGCAATTAATGTTATGTGAACTGGAATTAACTCAAGAGTGTATTTCCAGTTTATATTAGAGAGACTATATGACCATGTGGCTTACTTTCGGGTTATGCTTGAGGTGTATGTATGTCTGTGGTTAATTTCTAGAACGTAATTAAGAAAATGGTTTATTATTGAGTATTTCAAGTTTGTTTTAAGAGTATATATGTTAAATTATTTATTTCCAGTTTATATTCGAAAAATTGAATAACTTATGAGGTCTATTTCAAGGTTAGAAGTTACTTTATATCCAGGTTGTGTTTGAGAGAATCTATGACTTTATTCTTTAATCCCGGGTTGTGTATCAGTTGTATAAGGTATAATTTCCGTGTCATAGCGTTATTTCAGGGTTAGATTGAGGAGAATGTAAACGTTCTTCACAAATCTTCAGTGTGTGTGTGTGTGAGTACAGGTGTGTGGCCAGCAGTAGAGGCAGATGTGTGGACAACAGTTGAGGCAGGTGTGTGGACAACAATAGAAGCAGGTGTGTGGCCAGCAGTAGAGGCAGGTGTGTGCACAGCAATAGAGGCAGGTGTGTGCACAGCAATAGAGGCAGGTGTGTGGACAGCAGTAGAGGCAGGTGTGTGGACAGCAGTAGAGGCAGGTGTGTGGAGGCGACTTATGGCGGTGGTCGGGTGAAGGAATGTGGGTACAGTTAGATGTAACCTGGCAGTGGGTTAAGTCAAGACCCCCCCCCCCCCAACCCACGCTGTCCCCCGCCCCCCAACCTACCTGTCTTCTTCCGTCAGTTTATTAAGACAGTTCGGGAGTCTATATTTGACAGGAGACGCTACTGTGTATGTTGGAGTGATCAATGTCAAGGAGGACGGTGATGGGGCCTGGAGGAGGAGGTGGGGCCTGGAGGAGGAGGTGGGGGCCTGGAGGAGGAGGTGGGGCCCGGAGGAGGAGGTGGGGTGGCGGAACCTGTGGCTGAAAGTAAACTCCTATCACTCGGCTACTCGCGGCCATTGTGCCACTTCTCTTTCCCTCCGAGTACGCATGCGTCGACCGCAGCCCGCCAACCGCAACACGCACATTCATCCACAGCCAATCACAACCCCAGGTGAAACGAAAGGCCTTATTTTCATTGGCTGGGTAACACCGAGCGAGGCACGAGTGGGAAGTTGTGTAAGGCTCCCACAGTCACGGTTGCGTTCTTGAACTTGATAGTTGCAAATTCAAGGGCAAAGATAGGGCGGCGCGCGCCACCCGGAGTAGTTTAACGCGCTTTCAAAAACTTTGCTCTTGAGGATTGTTCTAGAGGTGACGCAACTAGACCCACGGGTGCGGAAACCCATGACCGGGGATGACCCACTTCGCCTGCCCATCCCCGACAACTGGGTTAATGAGATGCACGCGACATCCATATGGTAATTTGGATATCCCTTTTGGTAGGGCTTCCAGGGGCCTACATTACGGTAGTTAGCCACGCCTGTATCCTTCCCTGATGTCCCATGGTCCCCTTGTCCCCATGTCTCTGTTTTCCTGGTACCTCCCATGTCCTGGTATGGGCTGGTGTGATGGTGAGGGGGGGGTGGAGGTGAGGGAGAGGAGAGACCAGTGAGGGTGAGGGAGATAAGGGGAGAGGGTAAGGGAAGAGGGGTTCCACTAGGGGCGTGTATAAACTGGGGTCCATCTCTGTTTCAGTGTGATGTGGGAGTCACTCTTCCTCCCCTCCACACACACACACACACACACACACACACACTCACACTAACACACTCACACACACACACACACACTCACACTAACACACACACACTCACACACACACACACACTCACACTAACACACACACACACACACACACACACATCAATCACCCTCTGAAGGAAACAATCAATAACTTCCTGGTATTTAAACAGTATATATAAATCACCTATGGTTATTTTCATCACTGAGACACCAACATAAATCACGCTCATGTCTGTCTGTCTGTCTGTCTGCTGTCTGCCTGTCTGTCTGTCTGTCTGTCTCTCTATAAAACTGTTCGAGGACTAACTGTACTCGTAAGTGACTGGACCGGAAACTAACTGTCGCTGGGCAAAACCGTAAGTGGATCTAACTGCAAGAAAATGACTGTACACGGAAGTAACTGTACACCAAGACGACCTTAACTAGGACTAACTGTACACCTTAACTGGAACTAACTGTACACCTTAACTGGGACTAACTGTACACCTTAACTGGGACTAACTGTACACCTTAACTGGGACTAACTGTACACCTTAACTGGGACTAACTGTACACCTTAACTGGGACTAACTGTACACCTTAACTGGCAGGTATACTGAGTTAACTGTGTGGTGGGCGAGGCTTGTCCCACTCCGCACTAAAGTTCATTGACAGAGAAAGCAAAGTTCTTAGTCAGCTCTGGCCTGCTGTTGTCTGCTCCTGTCTGCTGTTGTCTGCTCCTGTCTGCTGTTGTCTGGTCCTGTCTTCTGTTGTCTGCTCCTGTCTGCTGTTGTCTGCTCCTGTCTGCTGTTGTCTGCTGTTGTTGTTATTGTTTTTGTTGTTGTTGTCGTCTGTTGTTGGTGGTGGTTACAATAGTAGTAGGTTAGGTTAGGTTAGGTTAGGTTAGGTTAGGTTTGGTTAGGTTAGATTAGGTTAGGTTAGGTTAGGTTTAGGTTAGGTTAGGTTTAGGTTAGGTTGGGTTGGAACGCCTTAGAAATAGCTTCAATTGTCTTAAGAAAAACCCACTGTTAAATGAAAGTAATTTATTGTCCCCAAAAGCTAATGTGTCAGGTAAACATTAATCCATCGGGTATGACTGTGTCTCTGTTGAATAAGATCCTCTGGCTCAAGAAAAATAAAGTTGAATAAGAAAGGCCACTGTCAAGAACTTTAACTCGTGACACACAGAAAATATCACAAGGTTTACTAAGAAAGGTCACTGTCAAGACCACACCAGCCTTAACATTATAACGCAGCAGCGCCAGACACAACTCTAGCGGCGGACTCTGTAACTAAGACTTGAACTTGACTCACTTCCCCCCGCGTGCAGTCAGTCACCCAAACCACCTCGCTCTGTTTGTTCCTCTCTCTCTATCTCTGTATATGACACTTCACGCTGCTATCCTCCCCCACGTCATCCCTACACCTCCCGAACGCTGTGTAGATTAGATGTAGGCCTTTTGTTGTAGGGGAGTGTAGCGCGTTGCTGTGACGTGGGAAGCACTGGAGCCATGACATTCAGGGGAGGGAAGGAGGGAGGGGCCCCGGGGCTGTGGGTAACTAGCGCGATAACCGAGAGTAACCCGTCACTCTTACGCAAGACCTGGGCCCTCCTCGCGCCTCACGTTGGTCTCAAGGGGCCCTCATGTGTGTCATGCTCAAATTGTAGGGCCATAGAGTGCTGTATGGTCCTGTGGAGGGCCCCTACCCTGCCTCATGTAGTGTGGGTCATGTAGTGTGGGGGGGCCCCTACCCTGCCTCATGTAGTGTGGAGGGCCCCTACCCTGCCTCATGTAGTGTGGAGGGCCCCTACCCTGCCTCATGTAGTGTGGAGGGCCCCCTGGTAGGTACAGATGAGCTCTCTGTTTAGTTACTGAATAAGATCATCAGATGTGCTTAACCGAGTCATTGTTCTTCCTCTTCTTCGCGTGGGGTGACTCAGTGACGAACAGTGAACGCACAACAGAGAAAAGAGAATGAGAGAGAAATGAAAGCAATTGGAGAGAGAACAAAGGAAGTGGGAATATTCAGATAAATAATGATGGGGGTGGTTAATAGGAGGGAAGGAGGGAGAGAGAGGAAGGAAGGAGGCAGGGGGAGAGGGAGATAAAGAAGGCGGGATGGGGAGAAGGATAACTAATATTTATTCTTTATCATTTAATATATTTTGCCTATAATCTCTCAGTCGACCACTATGATATCAGGTCCCCTAACCCCGTAACCACACACACACACACACACACACACACACACACACACACGTCCACTGAAAGCTAAGCAACATGACCTGACTTGAATTGCAGAGTGACAACAGCTTCTTGCATAGACGTATTGCAACCACGTATTACAGGTAGGGTAAGGTTGCAGACGGTACACCTGTTGATTATAGAGGCTCTGTGTGTGTGTGTGTGTGTGTGTGTGTGTGTGTGTGTGTGTGCGTGTGTGTGTGTGTGTGTGTGTGTGTGTGCGCGCCCTACTACCTAACCTAACCAAATCATTTCATAACACTGGCAGAGGAGAGAGAAGTGAAAGGTAGTCAACCCTCACTGACGGCGAATATAAACAATAGTCCAGCTTATTAATACCCGTATGTGTGGCCACCATAAGCCTAGGGTATATAACGTTTGTCTTGTCTATTTGTCTGTCTGTCTGTCTGTCTGTAACAATAGGGAAGGGGGGATGTGACACTTGGCAACACTGTTAGTCTCTCGAGTGTTAGCGGTGGGTCAAGGTGGAGTGTTTGGGCCTTGTTTAAGTGTCATCTTTTTGGAGTCAGACTTAAGGCAGCTTCTGTCTGTCTGTCTGTCTGTCTGTTTATTGTGTCTTTGTTTTATGGTTGTTTGTTTCATCACACACACACACACACACACACACACACACACACAATATATATATTTTTTACAAGAAGAAGAAGAAGAAGAAGAAGAACTCACAAATAAGATATCTTCCTCCCATCACTTGGTTAGAAACGGCCACCTACTTCCCCCTCCCCCTCCTCCCCCTCCCCCTCCCCCCTCCCCAAACATACCCACTACCTCCCGAGCCTAAAACATCTTCCCTACCGCAAAAATTTTAGGCCTAGAAATTGGCTAAAACCGTCGGCCGTGTGTGTACCTGTGTCGGTAATGAGTTTCTGCAGAACAGGTACCAAGAGAGGTGACACAGGTAAGGTAATTAAAGGTGTGTGCAGGTACAAGTCCTCTTGTGTTTACCTCAACCGCCATGGGGGAGGAGGAGGGAGGAGGAGGAGGAAGATAAGGAGGAGGAGGAAGAAAGAGGAAGGAAGAGGAAGAGGTTCGCGAAGGTCCGCCGTGGTCAAGTGATTTATTTTTTTATAACGTTTAGGATCTTTTCTTGTGGTCAATATTTTATTCTCTTCTTCCTTTACTTTTTTTTTCTTTTTTTTATTTATTTATGATCCCAATATATCGACGGGAAAGTTTTGTGGCCGTTTTTGCAGGTAGACAAGGCGGGGGGGGGGGGGGGGCAGGGGGGGGGAGGGGGGGGGAGGATTAGTGGCGTTCGCGGATTTTTTACCTACTCGACAAGAACGCTGAACGCTAATCCGGATTTATTATTGTTTTTTTTACGTAAGGTTAGGATCGGATCTCAGAGGGTGACCGAAGTTAGGATAGGACCTCAGAAGAAGACCGAAGTTAGGATAGGACCTCAGAGGGTGACTGAAGTTAGGATAGGACCTCAGAGGGTGACCGAAGTTAGGATAGGACCTCAGAGGGTGACCGAAGTTAGGATAGGACCTCAGAGGGTGACCTAACTGCAGTAGGACCTTCACCCACCTGGACCATCTCCTAATTACTCAGGTAGGCCAAGGTCACCGCATTCCTGGCTCAACTGTTATTGTTTTGAGCCGAGTAACTAGGTCGATCTCTCTCTCTCTCTCTCTCTCTCTCTCTCTCTCTCTCTCTCTCCCTCCTGCCATCACTCTTTCTCTTCCTCTCCTTCTCCCTCTATCCCTTCTACCCTCCTTCCCTCCCTCCCTTACCAGAGGATTGCTATGAGGACAACTTTCCCCCGCCACTCGTCCTCCTCCGGTCGTCCCCGTCAGTCGTCCCCCTCCAGTCGTCCCCGTCAGTCGTCCTCCTCCGGTCGTCCCCGTCAGTCGTCCCCCTCCGGTCGTCTCCGTCAGTCGTCCCCCTCCAGTCGTCCCCGTCAGTCGTCCCCGTCAGTCGTCCTCCTCCAGTCGTCCCCGTCAGTCGTCCCCCTCAGTCGTCCTCCTCCAGTTGTCCCCCTCTACTCGTCCCCCTCCACTCGTCCCCCTCAAGGGTGACTCAACATTGTCTTATCTTCGCCACTGTAGGCAGAAGAAGGACAGAACATTCACCAGGCGTTTAATACACCCAAAGACGAATCATTACCTGGGAGAAAGTAGCCCCAGACGTAAATCATTGCTCGTGGTGGCGTTGTGTTTTATATAGTTGACCTGTTTAGAGTCGTGACCCCTGTTTGTTGACCTGTTTAGAGTCGTGACCCCTGTTTGTTGACCTGTTTAGAGTCGTGACCCCTGTTTGTTGACCTGTTTAGAGTCGTGACCCCTGTTTGTTGACCTGTTTAGAGTCGTGACCCCTGTTTGTTTACAAGAACGTATCGACTCAACACAACATTACATAAAACAGATGAATCTGTATGATAAAACACTGACGACTGTAATTCTGTAATTCAAAAAGTAAATGACAAAAATACTGTAATTATTCACTTGTAATCACTAGAGTGTTATTACAGAACGTCAGTATTTTGTAAGAGTTCTGTATGTGTTACGAAAAATACGAATACTGTAATGTGTTGTGTATGGAGGGGGGGGGTACAGCTCCTGTAACTCAAGAAGTACAGTATTAGAGAGAGAGAGAGAGAGAGAGAGAGAGAGAGAGAGAGAGAGAGAGAGAGAGAGAGAGAGAGAGAGAAGCCAGGTGTGGTACAAACAGAAATGGAAAGTAGAGAGAAATGCCATCCTTAACCCAGGTAACTAATTAACCTAACCTAACCTAACCTACCTCCGTTAACACCCCATACTGTTGTTGACTACTGTTGTTGACTACTGTTAATGACTTCTGTTAATAATATATTGGTGAATTCCTTAGATATCTCCCGTTGGCATATTCTGTTGACAGATTCTGTTGGCACCTTCTGTTTGGGGTCATTTAGGATACCTGTTTATTTAGTTACCTGTGTGTGTGTGTGTGTGTGTGTGTGTGTTCGGCCCACCCACATCAAGGTGACGTCACGCCATATTTCTGGATGACGTATAGGGAACACCATAACGCCACAATAAACACCATAACGCCACAATAAACACCATAACGCCACAATAAACACCATAACGCCACAATAAACACCATAACGCCACACTAAACACCACGTTATTCAGCGCCTCCCCTGGTGACCTTGGGACTATAATACCACCGTCAGCGTCTCCCACAGGGTGTTCCTCAAGGTCAGGATCTGTGGCCGCAGGTGTTTACCGTCTGTTTCAATGACATCAATCATCCAACACACAGCTGCTTATACCTGCCTCCCCCCCCCTCCCCCCTCCTCTCTACTATCTGCTTGGAGGGGGAAGGGAAGGGAAGGGGGGGGCAGGAAAGGAGGGGCAAGGTGGAGGAAGAAGAGGAGGAGGAGGAGGAAGAAGTAGAGGAGGAAGAAGAGGAGGAGGAGGAGGAAGAGAGGTGGGTCATCTGTCGCCAAGAGTTACCTGGGCCGTTGATGACTCGGTGGTGAGGTGTTTCAGGTCCTCAGGTACACCCCTCCTCCCCCCCCCCCCCCCCCCCCCCCCCGTTGGACCTGTGAGGGAGGCAAGGAGGAGGAGGAGGAGAAGGAGGAGGAAAGGAAGAGAAGAACAAAGTATAGAAGAACACACGACAAGAACAGAGAACAAAAACAGAAAAAGTAAATCACAGAAAAAGAACATAGAACAACAAGAACATAGAACAACAAGAACATAGACCAAGTAAAAATACAGAACAAGAGAGCACAAGAACACAGAACAAGGAGAACACGTCTAATAAACCCAGTCATAAAAAAATAATGAATCCTCATGTTCTGTTCTGTTCTGTTCTGTTCTGTTGTTCTAATATGTGTGTGTTTATATACTGCTGTCTATGTCTGTTCTTTCATGTTATTTAAGTCTGTCGTTGTTCACTGTTCTCATGTTCACCATTCTGTTCACCACTATAACACCATCATTTCATATCGTGTTCTGTTCTTTGTTCATCTCTGTCTTTTCACTGTACTCTATAACCTCAAAAATAGAACACAATAACATTGAAGAACAACTGAATACAGAACAAGATGGCTGCCTATAACAAGACGGCCAGCTATAACAAGATGGCTGCCTATAACAAGATGGCCGCCAATAACAAGATGGCTGCCTATAACAAGATGGCCGCCAATAACAAGGTGGCCGCCAATAACAAGATGGCCGCCAATAACAAGATGGCCGCCATAAACACAAGAGGATATCCTGTCTGGGATTCTTTTTAGGGCAGTGTTGTGTACAGTATATCCTGTGAGTCCTAGCCTGCTATTATCCTTAGTAGTCAGCGTTATTTACAGCTTCCTAGATGTCCTGGTATCCTAAGGGGGTCTAATATCCTGCCTGCTATCCTATGGGGGAGTGTAAGATGTCCTGGTATCCTAAGGGGGTCTAATATCCTGCCTGCTATCCTATGGGGGAGTGTAAGATGTCCTGGTATCCTAAGGGGGTCTAATATCCTGCCTGCTATCCTATGGGGGAGTGTAAGATGTCCTGGTATCCTAAGGGGGTCTAATATCCTGCCTGCTATCCTATGGGGGAGTGTAAGATGTCCTGGTATCCTAAGGGGGTCTAATATCCTGCCTGCTATCCTATGGGGGAGTGTAAGATATCCTGCTATCCTAAGGGGGTCTAATATCCTGCCTGCTATCCTATGGGGGAGTGTAAGATGTCCTGGTATCCTAAGGGGGTCTAATATCCTGCCTGCTATCCTATGGGGGAGTGTAAGATGTCCTGGTATCCTAAGGGGGTCTAATATCCTGCCTGCTATCCTATGGGGGAGTGTAAGATATCCTGCTATCCTAAGGGGGTCTAATATCCTGCCTGCTATCCTATGGGGGAGTGTAAGATGTCCTGGTATCCTAAGGGGGTCTAATATCCTGCCTGCTATCCTATGGGGGAGTGTAAGATGTCCTGGTATCCTAAGGGGGTCTAATATCCTGCCTGCTATCCTATGGGGGAGTGTAAGATGTCCTGGTATCCTAAGGGGGTCTAATATCCTGCCTGCTATCCTATGGGGGAGTGTAAGATGTCCTGGTATCCTAAGGGGGTCTAATATCCTGCCTGCTATCCTATGGGGGAGTGTAAGATGTCCTGGTATCCTAAGGGGGTCTAATATCCTGCCTGCTATCCTATGGGGGAGTGTAAGATGTCCTGGTATCCTAAGGGGGTCTAATATCCTGCCTGCTATCCTATGGGGGAGTGTAAGATGTCCTGGTATCCTAAGGGGGTCTAATATCCTGCCTGCTATCCTATGGGGGAGTGTAAGATGTCCTGGTATCCTAAGGGGGTCTAATATCCTGCCTGCTATCCTATGGGGGAGTGTAAGATGTCCTGGTATCCTAAGGGGGTCTAATATCCTGCCTGCTATCCTATGGGGGAGTGTAAGATGTCCTGGTATCCTAAGGGGGTCTAATATCCTGCCTGCTATCCTATGGGGGAGTGTAAGATATCCTGCTATCCTAAGGGGGTCTAATATCCTGCCTGCTATCCTATGGGGGAGTGTAAGATGTCCTGGTATCCTAAGGGGGTCTAATATCCTGCCTGCTATCCTATGGGGGAGTGTAAGATGTCCTGGTATCCTAAGGGGGTCTAATATCCTGCCTGCTATCCTATGGGGGAGTGTAAGATATCCTGCTATCCTAAGGGGGTCTAATATCCTGCCTGCTATCCTATGGGGGAGTGTAAGATGTCCTGGTATCCTAAGGGGGTCTAATATCCTGCCTGCTATCCTATGGGGGAGTGTAAGATGTCCTGGTATCCTAAGGGGGTCTAATATCCTGCCTGCTATCCTATGGGGGAGTGTAAGATATCCTGCTATCCTAAGGGGGTCTAATATCCTGCCTGCTATCCTATGGGGGAGTGTAAGATGTCCTGGTATCCTAAGGGGGTCTAATATCCTGCCTGCTATCCTATGGGGGAGTGTAAGATGTCCTGGTATCCTAAAATCTGACCTTGAATATTATAACTCAAAGAAATTCAACTGAAGACAAAATCGAACCTTGAAATCTCCCCAAAATCTGACTTAAATTAATGACTTTTCAAAAAAATCTGACCCCGAAATAAAAAACAAAAAAATCGGAAATAAATACGAAATCGGCCTCTGAACGCATTCTTAGTGAAGCTGTTGAAGGTCACTGCTTCCTGTGTTGAGTTGGTTAAAACACACACACACACACACACACACATTTCTCTCTCTCTCTCTCTCTCTCTCTCTATCTCTCACACACTCCTTCTATCCTTCCTTGCTTCCTTCCTTCCCTCTACCACAATCACCCCACCCCTCCCACCCCTCCACCACCCCGGATACGACTTATACTTGAGTCATATATCACCACGGTTAAGTAAGTGTTTGGTAGTGGACGACCTTCAGTAGATGGCTCCCTTGTCTTTGTTGAAATTTTTACATTTTTACGTTTTCTGTCACATCTGTGTTTTATTGTGTCACATCTGTGTTTTATTGTGTCACACCTGTGTTTTATTGTGTCACATCTGTGTTTTATTGTGTCACATCTGTGTTTTATTGTGTCACACCTGTGTTTTATTGTGTCACACCTGTGTTTTATTCTGTCACACCTGTGTTTTATTGTGTCATACCTGTGTTTTATTGTGTCATACCTGTGTTTTATTGTGTCATACCTGTGTTTTATTCTGTCACACCTGTGTTTTATTCTGTCACACCTGTGTTTTATTGTGTCACACCTGTGTTTTATTCTGTCACACCTGTGTTTTATTGTGTCACACCTGTGTTTTATTGTTTCACACCTGTGTTTTATTCTGTCACACCTGTGTTTTACGTTGTAGGGCACAAAGAGAGAGAGAGAGAGAGAGAGAGAGAGAGAGAGAGAGAGAGAGAGAGAGAGAGAGTGTACAGTTGGGTACTTCCCCCCCCCCCCCTTTATTCCAAGGTGAGTGAGTATCTGTCCATTTGTCTGTCTCCCGTCTGCTTGTCATCACCACACCACTCGACCATGTACGGTACTGTGTGTGTGTGGACATAATGGAGGTGCAATACCGGATAAGTATAAACACTAGTTAACCTGCCACTCACCACCACGCACCACCACTTCACCACCACGCACCACCACTTCACCACCACGCCCCACCACTTCACCAACACCTCCTCACCACTTCACCACCACGCCCCCCACCACCACCTCCCCCTTCACCACCGCCCCCCACCCCCCTTACACCTCATACTATCAAAACCTTATCCCTAATCTCTTATATTTCTTCTCCTATGACTTATCAAACTTTTTTCTCAACTGTTTCAAACATTTTAGATCTATTCAGGTGTTCAATTTTTTTTACAGGTAACAAGACTGACAGGTGATTTGACCAACCTGACCATGTGTACAAGTCACTCAGATATCGTCCGCCTGTCACCATAACACAACCTTCTATCTTACCTTAACACAACACTGATGTAAGTTATTAATAAACAATGTCTTTTAATAATAAACTCAAGTAGTTATTGTTTTGTAAATAGGAATAATTTAATAGTTTCTCTTTCAGATGTCATGTTATAAATGGTATTGTTTGAGTCAGAGGTGTCGTACATGAGGTAGGCAATCAACCAAGAGTCGTACAGTAACTAGCAAGGACCCACCCATGTCACTATTCAAACAACTTATTGATACAGTAACGTTGCCAGGTAAAGTAAGTAAATATTACCTCCAATTAACTCACCTGCACGAGAGAGAGAGAGAGAGAGAGAGAGAGAGAGAGAGAGAGAGAGAGAGAGAGAGAGAGAGATGACTTTACACAGCAGAAGACGATTAACATAAATACTTAGTTAAGGACAAAAAAATCACCAAGAACTATGTTATATACTGGATAGCCTTGAGAGAACTGATGGTCGGGTAGCTTAAAGAACTGTAAGAAGTGTGCGGAGTGGCTGAGAGGGAGAGTGTGTGTGTGGAGTGGGAGGGAGAGTAAGAGAGAAGGAGAGTGAATGAGAGGGAAAGTAAGTGTGTGTTGCGTGTGTGTGAAGGGTATTAGTAGTAGTCGTAGTAGTAGTAGTAGTATCAATAATATCACTATACCAGTACCAGGAAGAAAAATAGTGGTAGTATCAATAACAATACTACTACCACCACTACTACCAATATTACCACCACTACCACCACTACTACCAGTATCACTACCACCACCACTACCAGTACTACCACCACTACCAGTACTACCACCACTACCACTACCACCACCACTACCAGTACTACCACCACTACCAGTACCACCACCACCACTACCAGTACTACCACCACTACCACTACCAGTACTACCACCACTACCACTACCAGTACCACCACTACCAGTACTACCACCACCACCACTACCAGTACTACCACCACTACCACTACCAGTACCACCACCACCACTACCAGTACTACCACCACTACCACTACCAGTACCACAGTCTCTAACAGTATGTGGTGCAAGTCTTTTGTATTTCCGAGGTTAACAGCAATCCCCCCCCCTCCCTACCTCCCTCCCTCCCTCACCCCTTCTCTCTTCCCTCCTTCCCTCCCTCCCTCCCTTGAATGTGTTGCAATAACTACCCTCTCTCTCTCTCTCTCTCTCTCTCTCTCTCTCTCTCTCTCTTTCTCTTTTCCTGTATACCCCCCCGACACACACACACACACACACACACACACACACACACACACCTTGTATTCTTAACCATGATCACACAATGCGTTTCATCAGAGTATGTATGTATGTATGTATGTATGTATGTATTAAGTACGTATGTATGTATGTATGTATGTATGTATGTACCCAGCCAAAACCCAACGACACCACATAAAACAGCCTCACATTGTCATCCTCACTCGACACGTCACAAGAACTGGTCTGAATTGCAATCAGCTCTTGTCAATGTTGCAAGAAGGAGCCACCAACACAACACTTATGTGGTGAAGGAGTGTTGCAGTGGTGGTGATGATGGTGGTGGTGATGGTGATGATGATAGTGAAGATGATGATGATGGTGATGATGATGATGGTGATGACTGAAGGACATGGATGTGAGGCGAAAATATACGTGATGGCCTTCAAGACTACTCGTAGGCGATGACTGGTTACGTGTAGAGAGAGAGAGAGAGAGAGAGAGAGAGAGAGAGGACACAAACGTACACACACACACGTACGTCACTTAGCACCTGTACAAACACACACACACACACACACACACAGACACACATACCTAAACGTTTCTGTAGGGTTATATTCTACATGATATATTCCCTAACTTAAATATATACCTTATGACTGTAAGAACCAAGTGACTGTATATACGTAGTTACTCTGTATGTCCCTAACTGTATTTATATATTGACTAACTGTATACGACCTACACACCTGCGCTCATTAAACTACAGGTGTGCTAGGTGAGGGGGTGGAAGGGGGGTAGAAGGGGGTGGAAAGGGGTAGAGAGGGGTGTAGGGGGGTAGAAGGGGGTGGAAGGGGGTGTAAGGGGACGGAAAGCGGGTGAAGGGGAGGGGAGAGAGGAGTTGAAGTGATGTAAGCAGTATACAAACATTATATTATTGACTACAACAACTATGCGTTCATTAAACTCTATTTCTGGTGCCTATAAGTAAAACAAACTATAAATACATAATAAACCTTAAAAAACAAAACAAGTGAATAACTTCATGTTTTATCTCCTTATTGATTATCGTTATTCATTTGTTTTTCTGATGCTGAGTATAGATGACACAAATAGCATTCATATAACGACGATGAAAATAATAAAAAACTGGCATTTATTTAAGTATTTATAATTTACTTATTTATTATACATTTATAAATTAATTCCAGGTGTATTTTTAGAGTATTATAATGAAGAATGATGATTTAAAACCTAAGGGAAGGATAAGATTGAAAGACATACCCTCCAAGGATCACGAATATAAATGTTTTGATTCTGACATAAAAGAAAACATTAAGAACTATTGTTAAAACACACAGTAGAGAATAAATTAAACCAAGAAGAAACCCTAAAAAAGCGAGAAATAAACAAGAACAAAATAAATAAACAAAAAGTCAGAAAAACACCAAAACACCCAAATAAAACAGAGTGAACGCCTCATAGACCTCTAGGAGTTAACAACAAATAAATTACTTTTGATGAACTAAGTGTGTGTGTGTGTGTGTGTGTGTGTGTGTGTGTGACGTAAGCAACTTTCTTTCGTGAGAGTAGCGGCTTCAGGAGAAAGTCACCAGCCAAGGTGACTCTTTTAACTGTTCAATGAAGAAAGTTTGGCGTGTGTGTGAGAGACAGACAGACAGAAGGAAAGACAAACAGAAGGCGAGGTAGAGAAAAAGAAGAAGAAGGAAGGAAGGAATTAGAGAGATGGAAACACATATAATGATTACTCCTTGTGTACGAGGATGGTCGGCCCTAGAGCCACCTAGGCGTGACTTTGTTTAAGGTGTAGAAGCTGTCGCCAACACCACAACCACACCCTGAGTTAACGAGTTGTATGACCCAGTGTTTAAGGTGTAGAAGCTGTCGCCAACACCACAACCACACCCTGAGTTAACGAGTTGTATGACCCAGTGTTTAAGGTGTAGAAGCTGTCACCAACACAACAACCACACCCTGAGTTAACGAGTTGTATGACCCAGTGTTTAAGGTGTAGAAGCTGTCACCAACACCACAACCACACCCTGAGTTAACGAGTTGTATGACCCAGTGTTTAAGGTGTAGAAGCTGTCGCCAACAACCACACCCTGAGTTAACGAGTTGTATGACCCAGTGTTTAAGGTGTAGAAGCTGTCGCCAACACCACAACCACACCCTGAGTTAACGAGTTGTATGACCCAGTGTTTAAGGTGTAGAAGCTGTCACCAACACAACAACCACACCCTGAGTTAACGAGTTGCATGACCCAGTGTTTAAGGTGTAGAAGCTGTCACCAACACCACAACCACACCCTGAGTTAACGAGTTGTATGACCCAGTGTTTAAGGTGTAGAAGCTGTCACCAACACCACAACCAGACCCTGAGTTAACGAGTTGCATGACCCAGTGTTTAAGGTGTAGAAGCTGTCACCAACACCACACCCTGAGTTAACGAGTTGCATGACCCAGTGTTTAAGGTGTAGAAGCTGTCACCAACACCACAACCACACCCTGAGTTAACGAGTTGCATGACCCAGTGTTTAAGGTGTAGAAGCTGTCGCCAATAACCAGACCCTGAGTTAACGAGTTGTATGACCCAGTGTTTAAGGTGTAGAAGCTGTCACCAACAGCCACACACTGAGTTAACGAGTTGTATGACCCAGTGTTTAAGGTGTAGAAGCTGTCGCCAACACCCCCCACACACACCACCCATCATCCCCACACACACACCACCCACCACCCCCACACACACCACCCACCACCCCCACACACACCACCCACCACCCCCACACACACCACCCACCACCCCCACACACACCACCCACCACCCCCACACACACCACCCACCACCCCCACACACACCACCCACCACCCCCACACACACTACCCACCACCCCCACACACACCACCCTCCACCCCCACACACACCACCCATCACCCCCCCACACACACCACCCTCCACCCTCCCTGCTAGAGTTTTTAACTATATATTCCCACACATTATACACAAACACAAAAATATTACTGAAAATTGGAGTAATGACAGAATTAAGATCTGTGGAGTGTCAGCGCCCTGTATGTTGAGGGAGACTAATGTCAGCACCCTGGTTGTTGAGGGAGACTAGTGTCAGCGCCCTGGTTGTTGAGGGAGGGTAGTGTCAGCACCCTGGTTGTTGAGGGAGGGTAGTGTCAGCACCCTGGTTGTTGAGGGAGGGTAGTGTCAGCACCCTCTCTCTCTCTCTCTCTCTCGTAATAATAACAACACTAAACGACTGTCAGCCCCAGAGATCAATCCCTGAGTTTCCAGACCCTGCCGCGTGGAGGCCAGTGGTTAGAGGGTCCATTATTTTTTTTTTTTTTTTTTTTTTTTTTTTTTTTTTTTGTCATATGTGGGGGCGGGGGGCGAGGTCAGAGAGTAGGGCCTCTCAGAGTCAGAGTTGTAACAAATGTGGGGCGGGGGGGGGGCGGGGGTCAAGAGAGTAAGGGCCTCTCAGAAGTCAGAGTTGTAACAAATGTGGGTGGAGCTTTTGACCAGGTTAACCAGGTCTCTTACACCTTGGTCCACCTGGTCAGGGAGACCGGTCACAGTGACCTCATCACTTATAACATTTTTGGGGGGCAGAACGATGGTTATTCTACGGGTTAGTGATAGGTACCGTATATTTTGACCCTGTCTGCCAATTATTAGGCCGTGGTAGGCCTTAGGGATGAACACTGTTTCTGATACTGGCGTACTGAGACGCCGCCTTTCCTTTTCATAGGCCATCAAGGACTCTATATGATCCGTGGCATCCTGCACCAGGCCTTTATCTGGCCCTACAACCCGTAGGGGCTGGTCCTTGGACCCCTTCTGAGGGACAGAGACGCGAACATTGTACTTTTCCTGAATCCCTTTTAGGGTAGAGCCACCAGGGCCTACCACAACCCCTAACATGTTGTTAGGAGCAGTGATGGTCACTGTCGTGGTCACAGCCTTTTGAACCAGGGCTTTTATGTGATCCGCGGCATCATGCACCAGGCCTTTATCTAGCCCTTCAACCCGCAGGGGCTGGTCCTTGGACCCCTTCTGAGGGACAGAGACGCGAACATTGTACTTTTCCTGAATCCCTTTTATGGTAGAGCCACCTGGGCCTACCACAACCCCGAACATGTTGTTAGGAGCTTTGATGGTGACTTCCGTCGTCTCCTGCACCCACTGGCCCCTCATACGAGCCAGTTGGGGTGTCACTGTTGGACCCTTGGTCTTCTTCTCGGTCATTTTAGTGACGGGCTGGTGCTGGCGTGGTTCACTTTTAATATTCTGCATGCTAGGCTTTTATGACCAAACCAGACCACTGGACTCATGAGGTGTAAACATTATGTCAAGTGTAAGATAATGTAGTAAGAGGTTACCACAGTGAACCTCTTGTAGTGAACCTTTGTTATAGTAATGAACATGTTGTAGTGAACCTTTGTTATAGTAATGAACATGTTATTATAGTGAACCTCTTGTAGTGAACCTTTGTTATAGTAATGAACATGTTATTATAGTGAACCTCTTGTAGTGAACCTTTGTTATAGTAATGAACATGTTATTATAGTGAACATGTTGTAGTGAACCTTTGTTATAGTAATGAACATGTTATTATAGTGAACCTCTTGTAGTGAACCTTTGTTATAGTAATGAACATGTTATTATAGTGAACATGTTGTAGTGAACCTTTGTTATAGTAATGAACATGTTGTAGTGAACCTTTGTTATAGTAATGAACATGATGTAGTGAACCTTTGTTATAGTAATGAACATGTTGTAGTGAACCTTTGTTATAGTAATGAACATGTTATTATAGTGAACACGTAGTGAACCTCTTGTAGTGAACCTTTGTTATAGTAATGAAAATGTTATTATAGTGAACCTCTTGTAGTGAACCTTTGTTATAGTAATGAACATGTTGTAGTGAACCTTTGTTATAGTAATGAACATGATGTAGTGAACCTTTGTTATAGTAATGAACATGTTATTATAGTGAACCTCTTGTAGTGAACCTTTGTTATGGTACTGAACATGTTATTATAGTGAACCTCTTGTAGTGAACCTTTGTTATAGTAATGAACATGTTATTATAGTGAACACGTAGTGAACCTTTTGTAGTGAACCTTTGTTATAGTAATGAACATGTTACTATAGTGAACCTCTTGTAGTGAACCTTTGTTATGGTAATGAACATGTTATTATAGTGAACCTGTTGTAGTGAACCTTTGTTATAGTAATGAACATGTTGTAGTGAACCTTTGTTATAGTAATGAACATGTTATTATAGTGAACTTCTTGTAGTGAACCTTTGTTATGGTAATGAACATGTTATCGTGAACCTCTTGTAGTGAACCTTTGTTATGGTATTGAACATGTTATTATAGTGAACCTGTTGTAGTGAACCTTTGTTATAGTAATGAACATGTTGTAGTGAACCTTTGTTATAGTAATGAACATGCTATTATAGTGAACCTCTTGTAGTGAACCTTTGTTATAGTAATGAACATGTTATTATAGTGAACCTCTTGTAGTGAACCTTTGTTATGGTAATGAACATGTTATTATAGTGAACCTCTTGTAGTGAACCTTTGCTATAGTAATGAACATGTTATTATAGTGAACACGTAGTGAACCTCTTGTAGTGAACCTATGTTATAGTAATGAACATTTTATTATAGTGAACCTCTTGTAGTGAACCTTTGTTATAGTAATGAACATGTTATTATTGTGAACATGTTGTAGTGAACCTTTGTTATAGTAATGAACATGTTATTATAGTGAACATGTTGTAGTGAACCTTTGTTATAGTAATGAACGTGTTATTATAGTGAACCTCTTGTAGTGAACCTTTGTTATGGTAATGAACATGTTATTATAGTGAACCTCTTGTAGTGAACCTTTGTTATGGTAATGAACATGTTATTATAGTGAACACGTAGTGAACCTCTTGTAGTGAACCTATGTTATAGTAATGAACATGTTATTATAGTGAACCTCTTGTAGTGAACCTTTGTTATAGTAATGAACATGTTATTATTGTGAACATGTTGTAGTGAACCTTTGTTATAGTAATGAACATGTTATTATAGTGAACCTCTTGTAGTGAACCTTTGTTATAGTAATGAACATGTTATTATAGTGAACACGTAGTGAACCTCTTGTAGTGAACCTTTGTTATAGTAATGAACATGTTAGTATAGTGAACCTCTTGTAGTGAACCTTTGTTTTAGTAATGAACATGTTATTATTGTGAACATGTTGTAGTGAACCTTTGTTATAGTAATGAACATGTTATTATAGTGAACCTCTTGTAGTGAGCCTTTGTTATAGTAATGAACATGTTATTATAGTGAACCTCTTGTAGTGAACCTTTGTTATAGTAATGAACATGTTATTATAGTGAACCTCTTGTAGTGAACCTTTGTTATAGTAATGAACATGTTATTATAGTGAACATGTTGTAGTGAACCTTTGTTATAGTAATGAACATGTTATTATAGTGAACATGTTGTAGTGAACCTTTGTTATAGTAATGAACATGTTATTATAGTGAACCTCTTGTAGTGAACCTTTGTTATAGTAATGAACATGTTATTATAGTGAACATGTTGTAGTGAACCTTTGTTATAGTAATGAACATGTTATTATAGTGAACATGTTGTAGTGAACCTTTGTTATAGTAATGAACATTTTATTATAGTGAACATGTTGTAGTGAACCTTTGTTATAGTAATGAACATTTTATTATAGTGAACCTCTTGTAGTGAACCTTTGTTATAGTAATGAACATGTTATTATAATGAACACGTAGTGAACCTCTTGTAGTGAACCTCTTGTAGTGAACTTACTTATAACCACATTTAAGTATTTTTTTTGTTATTGGGCACTCCCCTACATCCTTGTGTAAGGTGAAGCGCAGAAGCGTTTACAGCGCCCAACAGGGAAGCATGCTAAGTTCATGCTTGCCTTTATGTCTCATGAGTTAAGGGCGTAGAAGCCTGAAGAGTTAAGGGCGTAGAAGCCTGAAGAGTCAGTGGTTTATGTCATCAAGTTATTGGAAGCTCCAACAACTTGTCCCTGAATACGAATTCGCAACTTCCGACTTACACCAGGTACCTACTGTACTGCTAGGTGAACAGGGACTAATGGGGGCTAGGAAGTAAGTCCAAACAACTTCCACCGGCCCGGGAATCGAACCCGTGACATCTCGCTTGCGAGGCAAGAGCGGTCCCGCTCTACCACCAGCGCCTCCATTTAAGTAATTATAAGTAACTAGTAAAGGTGCAACTATTAAATAACTTTCGCTTCGGCGTTAACAAAGATGGAAGTATAGACGACGGAATCTGAGATACGTAGATAAAACCAAAAACAGACTTGAGACCCCTTAGAGAGGACCTGATCAACGACAGGCCATGACTTAAGAGTCCATCAGCATGTACTAGACCAATGTTTACATAGTGAATGGTGAATACTGAAATAGAGGCCTTTGTGTGTGTGTGTGTGTGTGTGTGTGTAGGTCTTTCACCCGGTATATGATTTTCCTGTCACTCTTGTCCTGTCTTGTTGGTTAAGGCGAGAGAGAGAGAGAGAGAGAGAGAGAGAGAGAGAGAGAGAGAGAGAGAGAGAGAGAGAGAATCATATTACTACTACTACTATTACTACCACCACTATTCCTACTATTAACCCTAACAACTTCTACTACTACTATCACCCCTACTACTACTTTCTATTAAGTCAGTGACCGACACTCTATCTCAGTCTCTTTATGACGGACGAAGGAAAAACCTCCAACATATAAAGGATATTTTTTTATACCCAATGGTCACCACAGTCTCTCTCTCTCTCTCTCTCTCTCTCTCTCTCTCTCTCTCTCTCTCTCTTGAACAATAACCAAGGTGTGAACTCTGGTGAACTTGTTCTTATGTTCACGTACTGTACTCCTGTTCATCCCCAGTGTATGTGTGTGTATGTATGTGTATGTATGTATGTGTATTCGCAGGATATTTTATGTGGGTTTAATGACGTCACGTGGGTTTAATGACGTCACGTGGGTGGTGTTCTGTGATTGGTTTAGATATGTTAAGTTATCGTACCTCCGTCACCTACTCGTACACATCAGCTGATTGACAATAACATCCCTCCGCTGCCTGGCTCCTTCCTTCCTTTATTACCCTCCCTCTCTCTTTCTCCTTCTCATATTACTCTTATTTTCTTCTCTTCCTCCCTTCCTTCTTCTCCTCCTTCTTACTCTTCTTCCCCTTCCTCTCCTCTTTTTCCTTCTCCTCACGTCTTCCCGTCATCCTCCCATCTTTCTTCTCCCTATTCCCTCCTCCACTTTCTCTTTTCCCTCCCCACTCCCCTTCCTACTCCCCCTCCCTACTCCCCCTTCCTACCTCCTCATTCTACTCCCTGACCTCCTGTGTACCGAAAATGAAAGCTGTTCCCCCCTCCCTCTACTCCCCTCCCTCTACTCCCCTCACCCCCCCTCCCTCTACTCCCCTCCCCCCTCCCTCTACTCCCCTCCCCCCCTCCCTCTACTCCCCCCCCCTCTGCCGATGCCCTTGCAACCTCTATGAAACTTTCGAGAGAGAGAGAGAGAGAGAGAGAGAGAGAGAGAGAGAGAGAGAGAGAGAGTAGGGGGATGACCAAGAGAAAATAAAACAAGAACAATAAAGAACAAGAATAACAACAGCAACACTCAACAACAAGAACAGAACAGAACAACAAGAACAACACAGATGAACACAATATATTACGATACACAAGGTGATATATTTTTACCCATATTTTTTTTTTTAGGGACACCATGTTTGTTGACGTCATAGGGAGCGATCATCCAATTTCTTCAAGTATTTCACCAATTGTCTTGTTAACGTTGGCTATAGATATACATCACAAAGACGTATGTCATTCTTATGTATATTATTGTTGCTAATATAAGATTACCAGAGGAGGGTAAAGATAGTGTTTTAATACGAAAATATGTGATGAAAATCCTAGGTGTGGGGATGAGTATACGTGAGCCCTATCGCCGATGTTCAACAACCCCTTCGCTCTCTCTCTCTCGCTCTCTCTCTCTCTCTCTCACTATTCTGACAGAGAGAAAGAGAGAGAATACAAGAAGGAGAAAGAGTACAATGGTGTAGAGAAACAAGATATAATGAGAGAGAAAGAAAGGGAAAAGCAACGAAATAAGTAAAAAAAAGATTAGAGAAACAAAAAACTACGAGCCATTATGAGAGAGAGAGAGAGAGAGAGAGAGAAAGTCGTACGTGACAGTAAAAGGATTGTGTGTGAGAGAGAACTGACATGTCTTACCCCACAGGTCACCTCCCTCACAGGTCACCTCCCTCACCGGTCACCTCCCTCACAGGTCACCTCCCTCACCGGTCACCTCCCTCACCGGTCCCCACCCTCACAGGTCACCTCTCTCACAGGTCACCTCCCTCACCGGTCACCTCCCTCACCGGTCACCTCCCTCACCGGTCACCTCTCTCACAGGTCACCTCCCTCACCGGTCACCTCCCTCACCGGTCCCCACCCTCACAGGTCACCTCCCTCACCGGTCCCCACCCTCACCGGTCACCTCTCTCACAGGTCACCTCCCTCACCGGTCCCCACCCTCACAGGTCACCTCCCTCACCGGTCCCCACCCTCACCGGTCCCCACCCTCACAGGTCACCTCCCTCACAGGTCCCCACCCTCACAGGTCACCTCCCTCTCAGGTCCTCCACAGGTAGACCAGCCAAGGTAATGACCAGCTCAACACCTGCCTGGCCACCTGTGTGTTGTCATAAGAGCAACACAAGAACAGTTACGTCGACCATCTAGTTTACAACACAAAGAGCCTAAGTTGGCACCGTTACCTGACGTGACCTCCAGTGCCACTACCTGTTGGCACTCTTCCTGATTTTTCTTCTTCTTCTTCTTCTTCTTCCTCTTCCTCTTCTTCTTCTTCTTCTTCCTCTTCCTCTTCTTCATCATTAATTCTTTTTAAAACAATGAATCATCTATGAGAAAAAATACGACCTCCAAAAAACTATAAACGTAATAACCACAACAATTCCTATAAAAAACAAAAGAGAATCGCACATCTCCTTCAAACAATAAACAACTATAAACACAATGACATAAAACAATCACAACGAAATTAAAAAAAAAAAAATAACAAACATGATTAAATAACCTAAACTAGACGTACATAATAAAAGTATAAACACCATAAAGAAAACAATGAAACAAAAGAGGGTCGTGGCGGATCTCCTTAACCTGGGATCCGATAGTCTGTTCAACACCTTCTGATCCTGTTCAAGTCTCCTCACCGACCATGGAAAGCGAAAGTCCTTACACCTATAACAATAGCGGCGTTTTTTTCCTGCACTGACAAATTTATATATTGAGTAATTGATTTTATATAGTTAGAAATTTATATATTCCCAGGTGAGAGAGAGGAACTCGAGTTAGGTCTAATGGCTTAATTAACTCAGGTAAGGTGGTGAAGGTGTGGTTATAAGGGGAGGTTGTGGTGGTGGTAGTGGTAGAGAGAGCAAGAAGGAGGAGGAGGAGGGAGAGAAAGAAGAAGAAGAAGGAAGAGGAGGAGGAAGAAGAGGAGAAGAAGAAGAAGAAGGAAGAGGAGGAGAAGAAGGAGGAGGAGGAGGAGGAGGAAGAGTTGGCATCCAGAGCAGGAACTGGAGCAAGGTGATCCAGGTGTAGAGGAGGAGGAGGAAGAGGAGGTATGCTGGGAAGATGTCTGTACCTCACCCACCCTACCACCACCTCATCCACCCGTACCTCATCCACCCTACCACCACCTCATCCACCCTACCACCACCTCATCCACCCGTACCTCATCCACCCTACCACCACCTCATCCACCCTACCACCACCTCATCCACCCGGACCTCATCCACCCTAGCACCACCTCATCCACCCGCGCCTCATCCACCCTACCACCACCTCATCCACCCTACCACCACCTCATCCACCCGTACCTCATCCACCCTACCACCACCTCATCCACCCGTACCTCATCCACCCTACCACCACCTCATCCACCCTACCACCACCTCATCCACCCGGACCTCATCCACCCTAGCACCACCTCATCCACCCGCGCCTCATCCACCCTACCACCACCTCATCCACCCTACCACCACCTCATCCACCCGGACCTCATCCACCCTACCACCACCTCATCCACCCGCGCCTCATCCACCCTACCACCACCTCATCCACCCTACCACCACCTCATCCACCCGGACCTCATCCACCCTACCACCACCTCATCCACCCGCGCCTCATCCACCCTACCACCACCTCATCCACCCGTACCTCATCCACCCTACCACCACCTCATCCACCTTACCACCACCTCATCCACCCTACCACCACCTCATCCACCCGTACCTAATCCACCCTACCACCACCTCATCCACCCGCGCCTCATCCACCCTACCACCACCTCATCCACCCGTGCATCATCCACCCTACCACCACCTCATCCACCCGTACCTCATCCACCCTACCACCACCTCATCCACCCGCGCCTCATCCACCCTACCACCACCTCATCCACCCGGACCTCATCCACCCTACCACCACCTCATCCACCCGTACATCATCCACCCTACCACCACCTCATCCACCCGCGCCTCATCCACCCTCCACATACCAGTCCACTCTTCCTCGCTCACCTTCCACTAATTCCAGTTTTTATTGTGGCTATTTACTCCTTGTGTGTTGTACCAGTAATTCATCTCTTGTTTATTGTTCTTCTCTATTATCTGTGTGTGTGTGTGTGTGTGTGTGTGTGTGTGTGTCGTGTGTGTGTGTGTGTGTGTGTCTTTGTCTTTGTCTGTATGTTTGTTTCTGTCTGTCTGCTAATCTCTGCGTCTGTACGTCCGTGCGTCCTTGCGTCCGTGCGTGTCCTTGCGTCCGTGAGCGTCCTTGCGTTCGTCACAGCTGGACTCGGTCAATAAGACAACCCGGAAAAAATTAGTGGAGTATATCTTTAGCCAAACCTAACCTAACCTAACCCAGAGTTACGTCTAATTGCTTGACAGGTGAGACAGAGGACATAGCCAGATAAACATAGATGAACACAGGTGAACACAGGTGAACACGTGGACACAGATGAATACAGGAGAATATAGATGAACACAGGCGAACATAGATGAACATAGATGAACACAGGTGAACACAGGAAGACACAGATGAATGCAAGTGAACATAGATGAACCTAGATGAACACAGGTGAACATAGATGAACACAGGTGAACACAGGTGAATATAGATGAACACAGGTGAACACAGGTGAACACGTGGACACAGATGAATACAGGAGAATATAGATGAACACAGGCGAACATAGATGAACATAGATGAACACAGGTGAACACAGGAAGACACAGATGAATGCAAGTGAACATAGATGAACCTAGATGAACACAGGTGAACATAGATGAACACAGGTGAACACAGGTGAATATAGATGAACACAGGTGAACACAGGTAGACACAGATGATTACAAGTGAACATAGATGAACCTAGATGAACACAGGTGAACACAAGTGAACACAGGTGAAGGGGAGGCGGGCAGGTAGACATGCTCTCATTGCAGAAGACACGATCCCGTTGTTGAAGGCTGACGGGGGACAGTGCGAGGCTACAAGGGGTGTGGGGGAGGGTGTGGGGGAGGGTGTAGAGGATGGTGTTTGGGTGTGTGGGGGAGGGTGTGGGGGAGGGTGTGTGGGGGAGGAGTGTGTGGGGAAGCAGGGTGTGTGGGGGAGGGTGTGTGGGGGAAGAATGTACAGTTACGAACAAAAACTCCTGGACATTATTCTTAGCAATATCTCACATTTTGTTATTAATATTTTGCGCGCGTTTTTTTACCACGTTAATTATGACGTCATATATAATGCAATGCTGTTAGCCAATCACGTTCATTGTCCACCAGTAGATGCCAGATGTTGTCGAGTTTTAATCGGAATTATTTTTTCGTCCGTATATGATTAATCGACGCAATAACGAGTCGATTGTGTGTGTTGACGTGTCGAGCCCTGGCACTGGTCGACCTTTGGCTTCACACCGACAGACAAACGAACCCGACAGAAGACAATTGTTGAGGAATTGAACTTGGCAAAGTATCATTTATCATCGTGTCTGTCTGTGTTTCGTTTTGGTAGAGAGAGAGAGGAAGAGGAGAGAGAGTTTTCTTTACGTCTCTACACTTACCAAGATTCATTCATTTAACATCAATTGAGAAACTAAAGTAACATATTTTTCCCTCTTAAATTCATACTAAGTCAATTTACCAAGTTAATCTTAAGTGTTTGGTAATTTAGGTTCATTTTTATTTATTTTCAACTTGAATTAATTATTATAGTTTAGTTTTATAGTTTTCTAATTTTTTGTTCATGAATTTTAATCGTACTTGTGAGACTATGGACTCTGAGTTGACTAGACATCTCTCCCAAACAGTGAGTTAAGTCAACAATGTGTGTGGGATGGCGGACACGGCTGGGGGTTAACCGAACGCTGGCCCAAAATATTTCTTAAAGATATATTGAATATTTCTTTAAGCTATTACCATAAAGGAACGCCTCACCCTTAGCCAGGCAGAAGATGAGCGAACGTGCGTCTGGTTGTGTATAGGTTACATAAGAGTCCTATGATGTAAGATGGGAAGAAGGGTAACGCTTAAGGCTACTAACAAAAGCCATTAAGAACAAAAGACGAGCGATTGTGCGTCTGACGAAGCTTTAAAACACCTTTGCTGGCGTTGTTTTTCATCCTTTGAGTCTTAATAATATTAATAAAAAGTAGAAACTAACGCAGAAAATAATGCTATTGGAAATGATGTATGTTTAGGAACGCCATCTATGAATGTAAAGCAGAACTATACCACAACGCCATCTATGAATGTAAAGCAGAACTATACCACAACGCCATCTATGAATGTAAAGCAGAACTATACCACAACGCCATCTATGAATGTAAAGCAGAACTATACCACAACGCCATCTATGAACGTGAAACAGAACTATACCACAACGCCATCTATGAATGTAAAGCAGAACTATACCACAACGCCATCTATGAACGTGAAACAGAACTATACCACAACGCCATCTATGAATGTAAAGCAGAACTATACCACAACGCCATCTATGAATGTAAAGCAGAACTATACCACAACGCCATCTATGAACGTGAAACAGAACTAATTCCTCCGTTAGTCACTGAAAACCGTATATAAACGTAACACAGAACAGCGGGAATGAATAGCTTCACGATAATTTAAAACGGCTGGACATAGGTACAGTAGTGTTGAGGAATGTTTATACAAAGGAACGTGTGGAACAACAAGAGAAAGAAAAAAAAAACAGATTCCCGGAACTAAGGAACGGCTGGAGCGATGGAACAAGGGAATCAAAGGAAAGGAGATCAAACGAAATACCAGAACGTGAGGAACTTGGTGAACGAAACAAAGGGAAACGATGAACACGAACAACAAAAGGAACACGAAGAACAAGAAGAACACGATGAACAAGAAGAACAAGAGGAACATAATGAACAAAAAAAATGGTACAAACAATACTAACAGGAACTAGAGGAATGCGCCGGAACAAGAGGAATGCATAAGGGGTCACTTACTAATGGTGGGGAGGGGGGAGGAGGTCAGGTCAGGTTAGGTCACGGGGAGAAAGTGTGAAAGGAAAACTGACAACTAAGGGCTAGGAATTTGTGATTGTGTGACGGATGAGAGAGAGAGAGAGAGAGAGAGAGAGAGAGAGAGAGAGAGAGAGAGAGATTCCATTTACCTATTAACAAAAGATACAAAAGAAAGAAACTAATTTTAGGGAAGTTGAACTCGAGATGTACAATCAAATTAAGGAATCATGCCTGGGATGAAGTTGTGAAGGCAGTGAATGTTGTTGCTCGAACCCCCTGGTGTTTTCCTTTCAATGTTTGGGTCATTTGGTCTGAATTGTCTTCAAGTCCATACAAAAAAAAAAAAAATCCTGAAACTATATTGTATTAGCCTTAAAGTTTCTAAAATTAATACTCTGCCCTAGGATACTGTTCATGGAAAGACTGGAACTAGCCCTAAGGTAGCTGTTAGACAAAGTGTATCACTGACTGCCTGACACTCACCAATATTGCCATGTACATATTCCCTAACATAACATACCATACCATACCATACCATAACATAACCAAGCCAAGCCAAGCCATACCTCACCTAACCTATAACCTATTGGTATAATTTCCTATTTAATTATTCTTCATGTTCTAACTAAATTAACTAGGCCCCACGTTTAAACATATATTTGGCTAAGACTGAAAAAGCAGCTCTATAGGCCCCTAGCTTAATCAAGTTAATTGCAATCCATATTTTACGCCTAATATCGTTTAATTTTCGCTAGCCTATGGAAATTTATAGCCTTTCATGTTATCATAAGCCATATACATAAGAAAATAGGCTAAGGCTATTGGTTGAATATTAGAAAAACAGGTGAAGTCTTGGCAGGAATGTTCACTTGACCTCATATTTGGCTTTCATTACTGAGGGATATTTACGGCTATACAACATTAATAAGGTCTATCTATAAATTTACTCAGTCATAAAACATATTTTTACCCTAAGTGTGAACAATACAAACCTTCTGTTTTGGTAAAAAATACTTTATAATTTGTAAGAAGACAAAAGATGCGTCTCTTCCAAACTGCGGCAAATAGGAACACTAAAACCACTTATTATTGTAAAAAAAAATGGACGAAAAAGACAAAGTGAAATATTATATTTCAGTATGTTGATGTACAAAACATTTTCTTCATTATTCTGTGATAAAACAAGTCCAAGAAGCATTATTACAACATATACTATTATTATTTTTTATACAATCGGGAATTAGCGACTACTACATCCGGGTTGAGAGTGTTACAGCGCCTCAGGAGGTGGTGTAAGTTATGCGCTAGATTATGAGCTCACTTACGTAGTTCGATGTCAAATATTTGTTTTGAGTATACCATCTGTGTTTTGAGTATACCGATCTGAGACTGTAAGTCCAGTTACGGGGTAAACAAAGAGATACAGTCCCGTAAATGTTTTTGAGTATCCGGCCCCTTCTTATCTTCTTATTATTCGACTTCTTCCTCCTTCTCTTCCTCCCCCTCCTCTTCTTCGATCTCCTCCTTAGATATTGTGTCAGGTTAGGTTCGGTTAAAACGCCGAAAAATTCTCAACCAAATCATTTTTTTTAGATTCCGGATCCTGAGGTTTAGAAAGCTATGAAAGTTTCAATGTCGACCACCTGCCTGCCTGCCCCCCCAGACTGCCAAGGTTGAGTGAAAGACAAACAAACACGTAGTAAGGGAAGTGATCTGTAGTAGTGACGTAAGACTGTGTTGCGGGGGTAATATAATAATTAAAGTACATTCCATAAGTTGATATTTTAGTTAATGTTATAAATTCTCACTACTTAAACTGCTTTTCAAAACACTTCGCTAATTTCATGTGATTTCTAGACACAAACATGAAATTATGGACATTATTTCTCATTAAAAGTCTCTTATGTTACATTTATCCATAAAGTGACATAAATAAGGGAATTCATTTATTTTATCTTTCGTTTATTTCGTCCTTAAGGAGCTAGCAATGTGTGAATTATGTTTTTGATGAAGAAATTATTGAACAAGATAGACTGTGTTTTGTCCTGATCTACCCAAAGGAGAGCAAGATCAAGGAAGAGGAGGAGGAGGAGGAAGGGGAGCAAGATCAAGGAAGAGGAGGAGGAAGAAGGGGAGCAAGAAGAGGAAGAGGAGTAATAGCAGGAAGAGGAAGAGGAAGAGGTATAGACACCACTACACTTCACTCTCACTACACTTCCACCTTGTTCCCCACCTCCTGAGAGACAGCACTTACGCCAACACGAGAAATCAACTTCGCCAGGCATCCCCCTTCCCCCCCTAACAAAATACGAGTGTTATTCGCCAGACGGACTTTCGCTCGTCTCCATTCACCTGCTGTTGCATATCTTTGTATTCATTCGTGTCTTTTGGGTTATAAGTATTCATATTTCTTCGTCTGGTTTCTTTGGAGAATTTTTTGACATTGTATCGTCCATTCTGTGGGAGGTGGATGAGAGAGAGAGAGAGAGAGAGAGAGAGAGAGAGAGAGAGAGAGTGAAGACAGTTGTACAATAAGACGACATTTTGAAACATTCATTACTGATATAACAAGACTTTCACCACACACACACACACACACACACACACACACACACACACACCGTATAAAACTAATCTAAATGTCTATCTACATCAGCGCTGAAGATCGGACATCCTAACCTAACTTAACCTAACCTAACCAAACCTAACCTAACCTAATCTAACCTAATCTAACCCCACAGGTATCTTTTAAACTGGGGTGACTAATTTCCAGGTAATCTTCCTTCTCCTTATCCTCCCCAGTCCTCTCCCTTCCCCCCCTTCTCTCTACCCTTCCTCCTCCCCCTTTTTTTCTCCCTTTCTCTACCCTTCCCTTTCCTCCACCTACATCCGTCTCACCCCCCTCCCCCTGGCCATACATCACCCACCAATGTATGTTTCTACGCGTTCCTTTGACATTGGCACAACCTTGACTTCTTGTTCTGCCCCGCTCACTTCCTGTCGTCTTTTGGTTTACCTTCTGCTGTGCCCTTAATTACACACCCGGAAGTCAGGTAATGTGTGGAGGTGTACCTGTGTTAATTTATCATCAAGGTGTGTGTTGGTTTATGAATGATTTAGAGGGTTAGTTCTTCTCCTCTCCTCCTTCCCTAGTTTGACCCGAGTAAAATTAATCTTTGACTAATCTAACCTGACCTAACCTGACCTGACCTGACCTGACCTTATCTACCTTGACCTTATATAACCTGATCTACCCTTAACTTAACCTAACCCAACCTTATCTAGCTTTACCAAACCAAATCTAACCAAATCTAACCTAAATCTAACGTAAATCTAATGGTCTTTTATTTATGATTTTTTTCAATGTCAAATAATCGAAAACCACAACACACTCGTCGTTGCTGTTGGGTTTAGAATAGTTTCCCTTCCTTATACACATTTTCTACTTCTTTCTTCATTATTTCTCTATATTTATCTCATATTTCTCCTTATGTTTATATGCTGAAATTATATCTACCATATCTCCTAACTTATTCATATAACAAGAGTCTCATAGATGCGTTTTAAAGAGATATTTCTTGTTTCTTGTAAGTAATTTTAAAAAACGTTTTCTATGGTGATATTTTAATGGGTAACTTAGGAGTTTTATGCGTCTAGTCACCATTTGAGGTTTTGAGAATTGATGTTGTTTATCTCGTTTTATTGTTTGTTTTCTTGAGTAAATATGTAAAGTTTTTATTGTTTTATGTAAGTAGTTCTTTTATTCATGAAGTGAGAAAGAAAGAGAGAGAGAGAGAGAGAGAGAGAGAGAGAGAGAGAGAGAGAGAGAGAGAGAGAGAGAGAGAGAGAGGGGTCACTACTTCAGATTGGTTCAGTCCAGGTGTAAAAACACATTAAACTTCCCAACTTTAATATATCAAATACTAAGCTGAAATATCCTTTAAAGCGTTATATAATACCCTAAGCTTAATAAATATCCTAAGCTGAAAAGTTCATGGTTAGTGGTGTAACATGGCCAGAAACATTTCAGGGTAGACGTTTCAAGGTTAGAATTTACCCCCGACCGAAACGTAATCTGCTCCTCTTATCTCAGCTTCTTATTAATTCCAGGTTGTGTAAAGTAGAAATGACCTATCACTATTTTTCCTCCGTCTCTTCCCTCTCCTATTCCCACTCCTCCTTCTCCTCCTCTCCCCTCTCTTTCACTCTCTCTCACACACAACTCTCCCTCTCTTCCCTCTCTTTCACTCTCACCTCACACACACACACAACTCTCACCATGCCCCACTCTCTAATGGTGGTACTCTTCAAAGTCATCTCTCCTCCCCCTCCCCCCGTGTGTGTCTGTCTGTCTTTGGCGTCACCTTGGATAGATGGGCGACTGGGTGCCTGTGGTAACCAAACTTTCTAAGGGCAAGTTAACTGTACAACTGTGTGTGTGTGTGTGTGTGTGTGTGTGTGTGTGTGTGTGTGTCTACCCGGATTTTACTTGTCTCTCTCTCTCTCTCTCTCTCTCTCTCTCTCTCTCTCTCTTTATTGGTAGAATGGAACTCAAACGTGGAGAGGAAATTATATTGAATAAAAAATGAAAGTTAGAAATGAATGGAGTTGGTACTACTACTACTACTACTACTAATACTACTACTACTACTACTACTAATAATAATAATAAATTAATTAGATTAGAACAATAACATCAGTAGTAAACAAAGAAAAAAACACATAACGATTAATAAAGAATAAAAAAATTAATATCAAACAAAACAGAATGACCTCACACACACACCAGACGAATCAATGACGTCACTACTGTTATGGTGACGTGTTGGCGTGGGTCAGGACGTCTGGTGGGGTCCATGAATGTTTGTTTAGTTAAGTAATTATTATTCTATGTAAGATAACTCGAGAATAAGGATAGCTAAAGCCTTCAAACTCGGTAAATATCTTCATTATATCAACCGCTAGAGGTCATATATTTTAGAGGTCACGGGGTTAATTTCTAAGGCAGCCATCTTGAAATGAAAGTTTGTCCATGGTATAACTATAGAACGGAAATAGCTATAGTCTTCAAACTTGGTAAATATTTTCATTATATTAACCTCTAGAGTTCTTATGTTTTAGAGGTCAATAGGTTAAAGTTCAATGTCAGATTTTTGCATGGTAATACCGCCTGTCTTGAGCTGGTAACCTCCCTGAGTGCTGACTACCGTAAGAGTTGCCAGTGAGTCAATACCTCAAGTCTCAGATGTTACCAAGAGTTAGGTGAGCCATTGATGGGGAAAAATAATTAAGATTAATTTGAATTTTGTATGATTTACGTTAGTTTGGGAAAGATGATTCTCTCTCTCTCTCTCTCTCTCTCTCTCTCTCTCTCTCTCTCTCTCTCTCTCAGCAGGTGAAGGTGAGTCCCTCAGGTGATCGTCCTACTGAACCAAGAGAAGACGCCCGCACCTTGAAGAACCTTGACTTTGTTCGTAAATTCTTCCTTCTTCCTCTTCCTCTTCTTCTCACTTCTCTCTTCTCTTCCTCACCAGTTCCACAAGCCTGATAAGATAACGTCACCAATAATCTCTATGATGACAACGTGATGTAATTTGACGTCATATGATCTAACTGAACTCATTGGCTCTCTTTCAAGTGACGTCAGCATTTCACCAGCCAATCACCCAAGTGTTTGACTACTCCGGTGACGTCAGTGTTAGGCGTGGTGGTAGTAGGATGTGGTGGTAGGTAGTGGTTGTGTGGTGGTAGTGTTAGAGGGGGTAATAAGGTAGTAGGTGGTGGTAGGTAGGGATAGTGGTAGGTAGGGATAGTGGTAGTAAGTGATAGTTTAGGTAGTGGTAGTAAGTAAAAGCAGTATGTGGTGGTTGTAGGTGATAAAAGATGGTGGTAGGCAATAGTGGTAGTTGGTGGTAGGAGGTGGTGGTGGTAGTGGTAGGTAGCGGTAGTGGAAGGTGGTGATAGTGGTAGGTGGTGATAGTGGTAGGTGGTGGTAGTGGAAGGTGGTGATAGTGGTAGGTGGTGATATTGGTAGGTGGTGGTAGTGGTAGGTGGTGGTAGTGGTAGGTGGTGGTAGTGGTAGGTGGTGGTAGTGGAAGGTGGTGATAGTGGTAGGTGGTGATATTGGTAGGTGGTGGTAGTGGTAGGTGGTGGTAGTGGTAGGTGGTGATAGTGGTAGGTGGTGATAGTGGAACGTGGTGATAGTGGTAGGTGGTGATAGTGGGAGGTGGCGGTAGGTGATAGTGGTAGGTGGTGGTAGTGGTAGGTGGTGGTAGTGGTAGGTGGTGGTAGTGGTAGGTGGTGGTAGTGGTAGGTGGCGGTAAGTGATAGTGGTAAGTGGTGGTAGTGGTAGGTGGTGGTAGTGATAGGTGGTGTTAGTGGTAGGTGGTGATAGTGGTAGGTGGCGGTAGGTGATAGTGGTAGGTGGTGGTGGTGGTGGTAGGTGGTGGTAGTGGCTTGTGGTGGTAGCGGTAGGTGGTGGTAGGTGATAGTGGTAGGTGGCGGTAGGTGATAGTCGTGGGTGGTGGTAGTGGTAGGTGGTGGTAGTGGTAGGTGGTGATAGTGGTAGGTGGTGATAGTGGTAGATGGTGGTAGTGGTAGGTGGTGGTAGTGGTAGGTGGTGATAGTGGTAGGTAGTAATAGTGATGGTAGTAAGTAATAGTGGTGGTGGGTGATAGTGGTAGATGGTGATAGTGGTAGGTGGTGGTAGTGGTAGGTGGTGGTAGTGGTAGATGGTGATAGTGGTAGGTGGCACCGCTAGGATGTCCAAGGTTCCGTGAAGGTGAACTTTCTTTTCAAAGTTCACCAACACACTGACACCTGCCGGGGGTCACCTTCACCTGTGGAGGGGGAAGAGGAGGGGGGGGGAAATAGGAGATAATGGGTAAGGGGGGAGGTTGGAGGGTAGGGTAAAAGCGAGACAGACAGACAGAGAATGCAATAAACCACACCTAATAACTATGAAATAAATAATAACCATAATAAAAGAGGAACAAAATTAAACCACTAATTACAAATAAGCGAAATACATCACTAAAAGGACACATTGATATTGATAAACTACGGACGTACGGCATCACGGACGTATGGAACCACGAGACTCACGCCATCCAACTCACGGACGCGTAACGCCACATACCCTGGTGACGAGATTCAAGGTTAAGAAAAGTTGGGAGAGGTGAAGTCAGCGAACGGTGTTGGTGGCTGGAAGTGTTCACTGTTTACCGTTCTTTTCCCCCCCACTACTCCACGATCCCCACTCCCCCCCACTCTTAACGGCTTACTCCTCCTCCCCCTTCCATCCTTCAACCTTCTCCCCCCCCCCTCCCCCTTCCTTACCTCCCTCCCTACCTACCCCTCCCTTAGTAGCTGGTAGTCGAATAAATATTTCAGCCATTTTACCGTAAACTTTTTGTTGGAATCTTTGCGGTGAAGTCGACACAAACTGCACTGTCCGGAAATATGCCTTTGTTGTGGTTTGAAGTGGACGATAAATACACAGTTTATCTAACTTCGTGTATAGTTTAAAAGTAAAGCATAACTAATGACCATAAGATATTTTAAAGAATAATTAATGACTACAGATACAGAAAATATATTTAGAAAAGTATGATACTGATTTAGTGATGTAAAAAGAGCTGTATAAATTTAATTAAGCAATAGAAAAAGGTGTAGGTCTTAAGCTCAGGTGTTTAGGTAATCGTAGGTTCATTTTGAGTTAATATAATACATGTAAGTTCCGCAGAGTTGTGTTGGCATCACTTAAGGGGGAAATAAACGTAAGGGGGATGTGAAATGTTGTCAGGGGGATGTGAACTGTTGTCAGGGGGATGTGAACTGCTATCAGGAGTGAGGGGGAGGTGGGGGTGAGTGGAGGGGTGAGGGTAAGGTGAGGCAAGGTGGGAATGAAGGGATGAGTTGAGGGGTAAGGGAGGAGGTGGGGGAAGGGGTGGTGACGGAGGTGAGGGGTGAGGGGGAAGTGAGGGGGGAGGTGAGGGGGAAGTGGGGGATGAGGGGGAGATGAGGGGGAGGTGAGGGGGGAGGGGATGTGTTGGGGGGTCAACAGGAGGTCTAAGTTCCTTGTTTCATTTCCTCTTCGTCTGGGTGACCCTGGCGAAGGTTTGCCTGGCGGTGCTGTTCCTGCCCCCCCCCCCTCCTTCTGTTGACTTCCTCTAGGTGGACAAACAGGAGGAAGGAACAGGCAACAGGAAAAAAAGAAGGCTAATTGAATCATAAAAAAAGTCTAAATATGTATGTATGTATGTATGTATGTGTTTATGTATGTATGTGGCATGATGGAAGTATAGTGTGGTGGTGGTAGTAGTGGTGGTGGACTGGGCTGGTGGTGATAAATGGTGGTGGTTGTAGTGGTGTTGGCACATATCCAGTAAAGGTTTCCCTCTCTGTACGCTGCCACACCACCACCACCACCACCACTACCACACACACACCGTCACTTTCATTGTAGGTAACGGGGCTAACAACCTCAACTTACCTCACCACCTCCTTGCGACACACACACACACACACAACCTCTTCCTAGTCAATCTCTCACTTTAAACTCCTCCTCAGGATACCTCACCTTCACCTTCGTCCCCCCCACCTCCCTCACTCCCCCCACCTCAATAGTCCCCAAAACAGTGTCGCCAGATCATAAACAAATGAGGCCCCTACATAATCACCTTTCAACACACCTGAAGATAACCTTTGTCACCTTACCTGTTGCTAATTAATCTTTTCTCCCTCAGGTGAGCTAATTAGTTGTACTTGGGAGTAGTCTTTGGCTTAGGAATGAGTTTTGTGGTTAATTTGACGATTATTATTATTATTATTATTATTATTATTAGCAACAGGTTTAGTCCAGGTGATCGACGGCACCTGATTGGATGATTTATTGACCTGTTACTGGACATATATTTTACTTCTGTGTCAATGAACATAAAATGAAATCACGAGAGAGAGAGAGAGAGAGAGAGAGAGGATTACGTCTTGTTTGGCATCCAATTCTCTCACGCGATTACACACACACACACACACACATTGATTGAATGCTTAGAGAGAGAGAGAGAGAGAGAGAGAGAGAGAGATTAAAATCCAGGTATTCTCTTTTATTAATAGGTAGGTGTTGAGGGGGGTGGGGGTGCAGAAAGGGTAGAGGGGGCAGAATAGGTCCCCCCCCCCCCCCCAGTAACATAACAGGACCCGAAGCTCTGAGCACAAGACCACCACCTCCTCCTCCTCGGATCCAGGCCAGTGACCGAAAGTTACCGCTACGTTCCTCCCTCCCTCCTTCCCTCCCTCCCTCACTCCCTCCCTTCCTCACTCCCTCCCTCCCTCCCTCCCTCACTCCTCTCTCGGTGATGAGTATTAAGGAGACATATATGCAGATATACAGAGCAACATACATACATACATACATACATACATACTGTACATACATACTGTACATACATACATACATACATACATACATAATGTACATACATACATACATACATACATACATACACCATAATACAGTAGGAAATAGGTAAGGTGATTAGTCTATGTACCTGTAAGTAGACCTGCAACCCACCTGTAATTGAATCATGTTATTAGGAATACCTGTTACAGTCTTTGTCACACACACACACACACACACACGACTGGACCGAACCCAGCCAATCAGGAGCTATAGTTAGCTCATGGAAAGTGGGTCCCCGCTGCTGTTACTACGACTACTACGACTACTACTACTACCACCACCACTACTACTACCACCACTATTACTACTACCACTACTACCATGACTAATTCCATGCAGCCACCAATATTAACGTCACTAAGAGAGGGAGGGGGGAGGGGGGAGGGGGGGAGCGGGGAGGGGGGGAGGAAGGAGAGAGTGCCGGCACTGTTACCGCTACGTCTTCCTCACAGCCGTCAATGTTAAGGTCACAGCGTTGCCACCACCACTGCTGCCACTATTATTACTACCACTATCACCACCACCACTACTACCACTACTGCACGCACCTACCACCACCACTGCTGCCACTATTATTAATACCACTATCACCACCACCACTACTACCACTACTGCACCTACCACCACCACTGCTGCCACTATTATTACTACCACTATCACCACCACCACTACTACCACTACTGCACCTACCACCACCACTACCACCACCACCACTAATATTACTACCACTATCACCACCACCACTATTATTATTATTACTACCATCACTACCACCACCACCACTATTATTATTATTACTACCACTATAACCACGACCACCACCACCACCACCACTAGCACCACCACTACCACCACCACCACTATTATTATTATTACTACCACTATAACCACTACCACCACCACCACCACCACCACCACTACCACTACCACCACTAGCACCACTATTATTATTATTACTACCATCACTACCACCACTACCACTACCACCACCACCACCACTACCACCACTACCACCACTAGCACCACTATTATTATTATTACTACCATCACTACCACCACTACCACTACCACCACCACCACTACCACTACCACCACTAGCACCACCACTACCACCACTACCACTACCACCACTAGCACCACTATTATTATTATTACTACCATCACTACCACCACTACCACTACCACCACCACCACCACTACCACTAGCACCACCACTACCACCACCACCACTACCACTACCACCACCACCACAGCAGGTAGGGCGGCAGACTGTAGCAGCCGTCCGTTATGTAGGCGGGTCAGAGGTAACTGTATAGGAAATGATGCAGCCATAGAGTCCTCACTCATTACTGACCACCTCTACCTGTGGCTGTACCTGTGGCTGTACCTGTACCCGTGTCTGTACCGGTGTCTGTACCTGTGTCTGTACCTGTACCTGTGGCTGTACCTTTACCTGTGTCTGTACCTGTGTCTGTACCTGTGGCTGTACCTGGACCAACAGTTGTAACACACACACACACACACACACACTTGAAAATATAATTAATCTTACCTGTGACAGTCTGATTGCGTGTCACACCTGGGCTGTCAGGTAACGCGGCTATCAACCCGTTACCTTATTTCATAGTGTGTGTGTTACGGCGGTGGGTGTTACGTTACCATGGACATGCAAACAGCCAGACAGACAGATAGATAGATAGACAGACAGACAGACAGACAGATAGATAGATAGACAGACAGACAGACAGACAGACAGGCAGATAGATAGATAGATAGATAGAGAAAGTCAGAGGAGGAAAAACCGAGAGTTGAAGAAAAAGCAAAAAATTAAGACAGCAAAAGATGACGAGTGGTGGTGGTGGTAGTAGTAGTGATGATAACAGTAAAAAACAACACTAAGAATAACAGTAATAGTAGCAACAGTACCGTGGAGGAGGAGGTGGAGGAAGAACTGGGCCAACGACCGCAGGTAACCGACAGTTGACCTTCAGTCTCACACTCCCTCCTCCTCCTCCTCCTCCGCTTCTTCTTCTCTCTACCTTTGCCCCTTCTCTTCTTCCCCTTTTTCCCTTTTTTTCTCATTCTCTCTCTTTCTTCATCCTCCTCTTTCTCTTTATTCTTTCTCTTTCTACCTCTTCTTCTTCCCTCGTCCTCTTCCTTCTCCTACTCTTCCTCTAACTCTTTCTCTTCTCATATTTTCCTCTTCGTATTTCTCTCTCCCTCTCTCCTCCCTTCCTCTTTTCATTGTTGCTTCAGTCTCTCTTTATCATCGTCATCATCACAGATTCGTTTTAATCGTACGTCAACAAATCAATGTTAAAAAAATACCCTTAGAATATTGTTTTCCTCCCTAATGCACATTTTTCATTCAGAACCTTTCTAAGTTAACTCAAAGTATCTAAAAATATCATATTACTAAACTGAATTAAATTATATATGTGATTTATTTTAAAAGAAGAAAAAATTAAATATATTAGTTAAGATTTTTTGTTCGTGGTACTTTCCTAAGATTAATCTGCGGAACTGAACAGCAAACAAAGAAAACGGAACACTTTCTCGGCATTAATGGGTAACTATAGAGATCGTTACGTCGTGACATACAATATATATATCTCAAATTAAATACCGTATGATTTTACACCATTATATACACTAAGAAATTGTAATGGATTCAAATGGATTTCTTTTTTACGTTTATTGATGTTTTTGTGGCTGTATTTGTGGCTTGTTTATGTTTCGTTTTGTTTGTATTTTCATCTCCTTCTTACTGTATTTGTTTTATCCATTCACAAAGACAAACTGGAGAGCTGCTATATTTTAGAAGTTAAAAGGTGGAAGGTGAAGGTCCTAACCCAACCTAACTTAACCACTCCCTCGTACATAAAGATCCAAGAAAATATTTATACTCTGAGAAGCTACACTGAGTCTCTTCTTCACCTAGGTACTGTATATATGTGTTAGGAGGACAACGTGGTTACACAATCGAGAGACGAGAAGTTAGGTCGCTCTATTATGGCTAAGAAGATGCAACACACGTACACGTTATATCAGAGGTCGCGAGGGGGGGGGGGAGGAGCGGGCTACAGGAGTCATTATTATGGTGACAACGTTTGACCCAGCGACCTCTATCTGCCACAAATGTCAATAGTGTACAGGACTCCACCGGTAACTCGTTTAGTGTGTGTGTGTGAGAGAGTGTGAGTGTGTGTGTGTGTGAGTGTGTGTGTGTGTGAGTGTGTGTGTGTGTGTGTGTGCCTTCCTCTCTCTCCTCCCTCCCTGAGTCAAGTATGTCACACTCATCAGTCAGTCATCAAGTGGCGTCCGTGACTAGCAATTAACACGACCAACACCTGACGGTGCAGGGGAAAGCATCGTACGACAGGTGAGACCCACAGGTAAACCCTTAAATCAACAGATCACTTTCAGATAATGCCTTACAGCTGTGGTCGTCGTCCTCTTCTTCTTCTTCTTAGTTTTGCTCTATCTTCCTGTTGTTCTTCCACGTCTTGTTCTTGTTGTTCTTATTCTTTTTGTTCTTATTCTTGTTGTTGTTCTTATTGTTCATATTATTTTTGTTCTTGTTCTTATTCTTCTTATTCTTGTTATTCTTGTTTTTCTTGTTCTTGTTCTTCTTGTGTTCCTTTGTCGCTTCTCCCGCCAGCTGCCACAGCTCCTGGCAGCACCTGGCAACTTCCGTCGCTGTGCTTGCATCTCCTCTCTAAAGTGTCAATAAGTGATAGTGGAAGGTGGTGTTATTTTCACTTTATTTCACTATATCCTCTTAACCACTTGTCAAATTGCTTTCTAAAGATAATTCTAGAACGATTTTGAAAGCTTATTCCCACTGGGTTTCTTATTGTTGGGTTTAAATTAATTAAATAATGATAAATCTATGAATTTTCAACTATGACTGCGACTTGCAAATGGCGGTGGGTCAATTTCACTACACGAGAAGTTGCGTTTAAATTTTTACCTCTCTAGATCACTTCAACAAGGTAGTAGAACACAAATATGATGCCTTGGATACTCTGGTGGGTTTGGATAGTTATTCGTAAAAAATCTCCAAGGCACAGCCACCTGGAGACCAAAGAACCGCTAACCCAATCTAACTCATGCCAAATGTTCCTATACTTCAAGTTCCTCTTTTGTGTCATTGAAACACCTCAATGCGCAGTTTATATATTGAATTGGTCTTACTTGGAGATAAACTAATTGTTTTATAGATAAATTTGTTAAATCTATGGTTAGTAAATAGAAATCTTGACAACATCAGTTTTCTTTCGTTTGGCTGAGTTAATGATTAGACGTTTTCTATCGTTTGATATCAAAGAAAATGATATAATTTTAAGGGAGACTTAAGAAGTTTATCGATTGTGCGCGCCTTTTTTTCTCCCATTGTGCTCTATTTTGTTAGTCTCTTTATTCCTCCTCCCCCACCCTCTTCATCCCCTTTTTTATATTCCTCCTCCACACACTTGATCCACCCAATGACTCTACGCACTGCCTCACATTGCTTCATTAATGCCTCATAATGCCTCACATGTCTCACACTGCTTCACACTACCTCATACTGCCCAACACTACCTCACTATACATCACACTGCCTCACTGTACATCACACTGCCTCACTATACATCACACTGCCTCACTATACCTCACACTGCCTCACTATTCCTCACACTGCATCGCTATACATCACACTGCCTCACTATACATCACACTGCCTCACTATACCTCACACTGCCTCACTATACCTCACACTGCCTCACTATACCTCACACTGCCTCACACTACCTCACACTGCCTCACACTGCCTCACTATACCTCACACTGCCTCACTATACCTCACACTGCCTCACACTACCTCACTATACATCACACTGCCTCACTGTACATCACACTGCCTCACTATACATCACACTGCCTCACTATACCTCACACTGCCTCACTATTCCTCACACTGCATCGCTATACATCACACTGCCTCACTATACATCACACTGCCTCACTGTACATCACACTGCCTCACTATACCTCACACTGCCTCACTATTCCTCACACTGCCTCACTATTCCTCACACTGCATCGCTATACATCACACTGCCTCACTATACATCACACTGCCTCACTATACATCACACTGCCTCACACTACCTCACTATACCTCATACAGCCTCACTATACATCACACTGCCTCACTATACCTCACACTACCTCACTATACCTCACACTGCCTCACACTACCTCACACTGCCTCACTATACATCACACTGCCTCACACTACCTCACTATACCTCATACAGCCTCACTATACCTCACACTGCCTCACTATACCCTCACACTGCCTCACTATACCTCACACTTCCTCACTATACCTCACACTGCCTCACACACCTCACTATACCTCACACTGCCTCACTATACCCTCACACTGCCTCACTATACCTTACACTGCCTCACCATACCTCACACTGCCTCACTATACCTCACACTGCCTCACTGTACCTCACACTGCCTCACACTGCCTCACTGTACCTCACACTACCTCACTATACCTCACACTGCCTCACTGTACCTCACACTGCCTCACTGTACCTCACACTGCCTCACTATACCCTCACACTGCCTCACTATACCTCACACTGCCTCACTATACCCCACACTGCCTCACTATACCTCACACTACCTCACTATACCTCACACAGCCTCACTATACGTCACACTGCCTCACTGTACCCTCACACTGCCTCACTATACCTCACACTGCCTCACACTACCTCACTATACCTCACACTGCCTCACTATACCTCACACTGCCTCACACTACCTCACTATACCTCACACAGCCTCACTATACCTCACACTGCCTCACTATACCTCACACTGCCTCACTATACCCTCACACTGCCTCACTATACCTCACACTGCCTCACACTACCTCACTATACCTCACACAGCCTCACTATACCTCACACTGCCTCACTATACCCTCACACTTCCTCACTATACCTCACACTGCCTCACACTACCTCACTATACCTCACACTGCCTCACTATACCTCACACTACCTCACTATACCTCACACTACCTCACTATACCTCACACTACCCCACTATACCTCACACTGCCTCACTATACCTCACACTGCCTCACTATACCTCACTATACCTCACACTACCTCACTATACCTCACCATCATGTGGGGGAGTCTCAACAAGACCAACTCACATCCTAGTCATAACGTCAGTGGTGTTAAGTCAGTCACAGGTCTTCACTCCTCCTCACAAGTTCACTCACGTCACAAGGTTTACTCAGTGACTGAAGGTCTACAATCACTCGGAATTTCCTGACTCGAAAAATATAAATTGGATAATGTTTTAGTGTCTTACCGTATCCCGTATGGTCGTTCACTGCAGCTTGATGGCGTGGTTTGTATATATCCTGGTGGTGAGGGTCGGGGTGAGGGTCGGGGTGGTGGTGAGGGTCGTGGTGGTGAGGGTCGTAGTTTTGAGGTGGTCACTAAGCACAGACTAGTTGTGTGTAGGGTGACGACACTGCTTCCACACACACACACTGACTGACTGACTGTGTTGATGTACAAATAACCAATTAGGCAAAGTTCAGAGTCTCAAATCCCAGAAACGAAACAGTCCCGAATCCATATGAGCACTAAACCATCCCAATGAAACCTTAACCTACCTCGTGTGTTTCGAAACATAACCTGAGACAGTGAAATGAAAACACAAGCTCTCATACCATTTTCAGTTCATTGTAGATTATTACTTACTTCTAAACCAAATAAAACAAAGAATAACTCAAAGTTCTTTTATTGAAGCTTTACAAAAGAGAGAAAATGATTCCTACTATATACAGGAGGATGGTGCAGAGGAGGATGGTGACTGGTGATGATGATGATGATGGTGGTGAAGCCCGGGCGGGTGATAGTGATGGTATGTGGTGAGTGAAGACTAAATGGTATCCCTTCTCCACTGTGGAGGAAAATATTACACTTCTATCATGTACTGTACAACATTTGGGTCTTCGATCGTCGTTGTTTACATGTTGAAGAGTTTTACATGTCCTTAACACTATTGCTAATTATATAAAAATACTAAAATAACAGGATTATAGGTATGATTGGACAAAATTACTCGTTATAGGTATGATTGGACAAAATTACTCGTTATATGAATGGCTGGACAAAACTACACGTAATCATACCACTGTATTCATCACTACACAAATACTAACAGATATAAAATAACCGGAGATTTTACAGTTTATAAATATGGGCCAATTTACATATACAAATCGATATATATATATATATATATATATATATATATATATATATATATATATATATATATATATATATCATTCGTATTTACGCATTTAAGCCTAAAAACTAATTATGAGAAGTAAAAAAAAATTGTCTTTATTTTGATATCTGTACCAAGGGCGAGGTGGTGACGCGGGTAGGTGTGTTCTCCTCCGTTGCTTGTTGGACACTGACTACACAGCTCACTCTACCTGTGTCTTATGTTTTTATATAAAGTTTGTACCCAACCTGTCTTGTGTATGAGAGGATATGCTGTGCCTCTGTGTGTGTGTGTGTATGACGGTGTTTGTGTGTGGGTGCATATGTCAACACGAACGCCTTTGTGTGAGAGTTACTGAGTGTGAAAGTTTTGCTTCATCGTCCGTCTCAAACAGACGCTGAGACCACAAACCCTGGAGACTAATTTGACCGTTTCTGGGCCTAATAATTATTATTTTTTGGTGTTTCTCTCTAAATTTGAGGCATTGGGGAGAACATTCTAATATACGTATAAAATTATGAAATTCTCCTGAATATATAAAAGAAACTGTATATAAAATTAGAAAGTTATCCCTGGTAGATGATCCTTTTTCTCTAATGTGGATAAATACCAAAAATGCCATAGGCCCCGTAGTCCCTCTCTTAGCTTTGTGCACACTACAACTGTTACATTACAGCTCTAGTATATATTAAAACATACTAAAGGAATATTACAAATATCAAGCGTGCTAACATGTGTCTACTAACAAGGCAGACGAAATCACAGACTTAAATAATCTCAACTTGTATGAAATCTCACTTTCTTACAAGTTGGCCTTCAAATAATATATTCTTACAGGTCTGAGATTTTTATAACAGAAAACGGAAGCTATTTCAGGGGAGCCTAAAACACTTCCCTCGTTGGCCGTCGTTAGAATAAAGTTTGAGCTTACATACTGTATGTTCTTCTGAAGTGAACATTGATGTGTTGGGAGACATATTTTGATGTGGACTCTGAATGTGTTTTAGTTAACCCGTGGATATGGTAGTGCTCGGCTTACAAATTGTACAAATAAAATCAGTGTATATTGAGTTATAAACAAGGCTCTTGAGTTTTTGAGAAGGAAAACAAATGAATTGAACGAAGAAAGAAAAACTCCAGACAAGTTCTCTTACTTCCTAAATCAATTATTCATCTCAAAATAAAAGACTAGAAATCACCGTCGCGTGTTTTTCCCTCAAAAAATTTCCACTAAACTCAAACAACATCTCGAGTCCTGTTCAAAAAATATTCTTTCACGTTTATAAACCAAAAGTTATTGTTTATCTGGTGAGTCTAGACGCCAGTGGAATGCTTGAAGGTGTCTGCTCGACTGATTTCTGAGAGGCTTTGCTTGGAGACACGAGCAGGGAGGGTCTTATCGCTGTTGGTCAAAGCATCGTTGAGGTACTGGGCTTCCTCCTCGTCGTAGTGGTCAAGGGGAGGTGCTGTAGCGTCGTGGGCCCATTTGCTGCGATGGCGGAGGTTACGTCGACTGGCTGTCCTCTCCTCGCATACCTGAAGGAGAGATGGTGGTGGTGAGAAATGGTGGCTGGTGGAGAGGTCGTGGTGGTGATGAAAGGTGGGGGTTGTGGTGGTGAGAGATAGTGGTGGTGGAGAGACGTTGATGGTGGTAAGAGGTGATGATGGTGAGAAATACAATAACTATAGATCGATTAATAATATCACCATGATGCATTTTAAATCCCCCATGTTCCTTAACCCTTTAGGACGATGATTTAACTCCCCATCCCTCTCCCCATCCCCCTCCCCCTCCTTCCCTCTCCCCAGCCCCCTCCTTCCCTCTCCCCATCCCCCTCCCTCTCCCCAGCCCCCTCCTTCCCTCTCCCCATCCCCCTCCTTCCCTCTCCCCATCCCCCTCCTTCCCTCTCCCCATCCCCCTCCTTCCCTCTCCCCAGCCCCCTCCTCCCCTCTCACCTTGTAAGTAAAGATGGCGCCGATCAGACAGAACAGAATCATAATAACAATCTGGGCTAGTGTCAGGCCCTCAGCCGTAAACACAAATTCATCCTCGTAGTCCTGTTTCTCCCATTCAATGTGATCGTAGCGCCCTTGACGGATGAGCCAAGCGGCCAGGTAGTACACGTTGATGGCGATCACAGCAAAGGATTTCATGAGCCAAATCCAGGTGAGAGATGGTTTGTGCTGTTGGGAGAAACGGGGTGGTTATATGAGGGGTGAGGGAGGGGTGAGGTTTATAGGGGAGTGTGTTGTGAGGTAGGAGAGGTTAGAGAGACATGAGGAAGAGAATTTGAGACGATAGACGATGAAACTAGAGCTGTGTGTGTGTGACTGAGAATGGCGACAGACATATCAATTAATACTTAAAACTGACAAAGATAGTGATGTGAGATGAGAGAGAGAGAGAGAGAGAGAGAGAGAGAGAGAGAGAGAGAGATCTTATGAAACGAAACGCACAACTAACATAATTTCTCACGGGAATGGGGTGTGGGTGGGAAGGAGAGAGAGAGAGAGAGAGAGAGAGAGAGAGAGAGAGAGAGAGAGAGAGAGAGAGAGAGAGAGAGAGAAGGTCAAACACAATATATATATACCAATCTTTCGTTAGATCAATATAGAAACAAACGTCATACACTCCCCACTTGGTCTACCCGCACGGTCACCATTCTCCACATATGTCGGCGTCTCCTACAGCAATGATAATATATTGAAATAAATAGCCTTGGCGACTACATATACTGGTGAGAAGTGGTTACGAGTGGTGGTGGTGGTGGGTAGTGGTGGTGGTATGGTTGTTGTGATGGTGTAGTGGTGTTGGTGGTGGTGATGGTGGGGTAGTGGTAGTAGTGGTGGTGGTGGTGATGGTGGGGTAGTGGTAGTAGTGGTGATAGTGGTAATGGTGGTAGTATAGTATGTCGTTGTGGTTATAGTTGTGGTTATAGTGGTGGTGGTGGTGATGGTGGGGTAGTGGTAGTAGTGGTGGTGGTGGTGATGGTGGGGTAGTGGTAGTAGTGGTGATAGTGGTAATGGTGGTAGTATAGTATGTCGTTGTGGTTATAGTGGTGGTGGTGATGGTGGGGTAGTGGTAGTAGTGGTGGTGGTGGTGATGGTGGGGTAGTGGTAGTAGTGGTGATAGTGGTAATGGTGGTAGTATAGTATGTCGTTGTGGTTATAGTTGTGGTTATAGTGGTGGTGGTGGTGGTGGTGATGGTGGGGTAGTGGTAGTAGTGGTGGTGGTGATGGTGGGGTAGTGGTAGTAGTGGTGATAGTGGTAATGGTGGTAGTATAGTATGTCGTTGTGGTTATAGTGGTGGTGGTGTAGTGGTGACGTGGCCAATGTTTTTTTTTTTTCACCATCAGGGTCCGTTGGTTAATGCTTGGAATCTTGGTCAGGTTAAAGTATGTTTTTATCTTGTCATGTGGTGAGCGTCTGTTAGAGTGGTCCTCCCCCCACACACCCACCCACACACACACCCACACACACACAAATATAATGAAACCCTCCTTCATAATAATCTGTCGCTTCCTGTCTCAATTCCTGAAGGTTAAGGAGAGACCTAGGGTGTCTTAGTATATTTACCGTCAACAAGGAGTTCCTGGAGGTTGAGGTGCATATAACCTCCACAGCTCAACCTCGCTTTAAAATAAACAATCATCCTGACCTCCAACTCCAAGACAGCCAGAGGTATGACTTTCTCTGAGGGTAATACTAACTTGGGTCGATCATAAGTCATCTTTGTTTACAGGTTTTGCTTCGAAGTGACCTCGTATGTGACATTTTCCCATCCCCCCCCCTCCCTTCCCCCTTCCCTCTCCTTCTCCCTTCCCTCTCCTTCCCCCTTCCTCCCACCCCTTCACCTCGACCAAAGCCTTGAATTCCCAGCCCTGGCGATGTTTTAAGGGGGAAGGACTTTTAAATTCTGACAATACGGGCTCAAGGGTCTGTGAGAGTTATCAAATGTGAGAGGTCGATTGTTGTGTTGTCAGCCGTCTTAGTGTGTGTGTGTGTGTTTGTCCCACTTCATAGCGTCTTGACTATATTTCTTCGTGTCCGAGTGAGCGTAACTTTCTGAAATATATGTACCTAGACCTGATCCACCTTTATCCACTTCTTGTGTTTGTTTGTCAAGTGAAAACTGTTGGAAATTAACGATAATATTAAAGAAAATCTTGTAGACTGAGATGTTTAGATTAGTTTCATTATAAAATATTTACTATGTAACTAAAATGTCTTCTGGAATTCTTGCGTGACAGTGAATTTACGATAATAAACTGTATCTACGTAACTGATTGACTGTATTGCTCTGTCAGCTGTTAGTAACTGTATATATTCAAGTTTATCTTACGACTGTCATTGAGAGTAAGGTTCATGACTGGTATGACTGTATGACTCAGAGACTGCATCCTCAACTACACAGTCAGTTGAAGAAAGTAACTGTGTGTGGCGTGTCTCGTTAAGCTCTGATAACTGTGACAGTGATAACAGTTTCTTGTAAGTACAGTCTGTAGTCTACCCGGATGTAATTACTGTATCTGACTGTATTTTTTATCTCGTTAATAATGTTTTATGTATTCAATAAAAAAAAGGACTTTCACTATTGTATTGGTAACACTGTATACACGCAAGTTATGTATGGATACTGTAACCTAAATAAAAAAGACTTTCTACCTCAACATACACCCTCGCTACACAGTTCTCACTACACTTTTATCTGTACCTACATGAAATTTCTCCTCTAAGGTACAGACCCGTGAAATTGAAGCTTTGATATTATACCTGACGCCGCTATGCAATCAACTCTAAATGAGGTTGGTTATTACAGGTGAACTGGTCCACGACTTACCTTAACTAACGCGATGATGTAGAGGATGGCGAAGAACACACACGCTATGCCTTCACCCATGCCGATGTGCACACGGGTCTCGAACACTGAGGGAGAGAGAGAGAGAGGGATGTTAGATTTGGTTAGGTTAGGTTATTGTGTGTGTGTGTGTGTGTGTGTGCAGTAGCTTTCAAGAAGTAGTTGTTATGGTGATGTATGTGTTCTCCTAATCCACACACATCCACACACACCCACACCCACACACACACACACAGTTCAGGTCAAGTGGTGTGAATGAAACGCAATTTAAGTTACGTGTTATTCAAGAATCAACTGTGAAGGCCATTATTCTGTCTGTCTCTCTGTCTGTATGTCTGTCTGTCTGTCCGCTCTTAGATCATAGTTGAATTGTTACTTAAAATGTAATGTTTTATACGAATGATTGATAAAAAGTGTGTGTACATGTTTGCCTGTCCAACTGTGTGTGTATGTATGTATGAATGTCTGTCTTTCTGTGTGTATGTATGTATGTCTGTCTATCTGTATGTGCGTGTACATATATTTCCTTATATACCGTGTCTCTTGTGTATGTATTTTACGTATGTGCGTATCTGTGTCTGAACCACTGTACACACACAACCAAACGAACATAAATGATTCACTGTCTCGAGCCATTTGAAATATCTGAAGGACACACACACACACACATACACACACTCTCACACACACACACTTAATCAGTTCAAGTGACAGTGGAATAACCAACTTCATTCACGGATTCATTGATTCAAACCAACTGAATGAACCAACACTACCATGATCTACACTACCATGATCTACACTACCATAATCTACTTACTCTGCTCGTAGATGTAAATTTTGTTGTGACATTTTTCCACAGGTAGATCGAGTGGGCACAGGTAAAATGACTCAATGATAAACTGGTAACCGTAGAATCCTAGTGTCACCAGTCCATGAAACTGTAAAGGGAGTAGAGATAAGACTGGGTTAGACTGGGTTACAGGGATACAGTCATTTAGACAGTTATTTAAACATACAGTTATATAGAAAGTAATAAAAACAGTTATGCTAAAACGCAGACAGACACACACACACACACACAGATAGATAGATAGATAGATAAACATACAAACACAAAAGCCACAACAAATACGCAGTGGTAAGAACAAACCACAAATTTAGCCAAGCCGACAGAGTTGTCAGATGTTAACCACGAGTTATTAATAGACGTGTACTGTAAGGTTGGGGAGTAAACCACTCTCTCTCTCTCTCACTCTCTCTCTCTCTCCTCTCACTCTCTCTCTCTCACTCTCTCAAGGTACTCACAATGTCTATTATAGCCAGCAAAATGCCGCAGGTGACAACAGCCTTCAAGGTACACGCCATCTTGGTCACGCTTCCCGCCTCTCACTTGGTTTTTTTTTTTGTCGTTTATATTCTCGCTTTATCTCTTTCCTTTGTCTCTCTCAGTATAGATCCTGGAAGAAAACAAAACACTGTCAATATAAGTTCTCTCAGTATAGATCCTGGAAAAAAACAAAAGACTGTCACTATAAGTTCTCTCAGTATAGATCCTGGAAGAAAACAAAAGACTGTCACTATAAGTTCTCTCAGTATAGATCCTGGAAGAAAACAAAAGACTGTCACTATAAGTTCTCTCAGTATAGATCCTGGAAGAAAACAAAAGACTGTCACTATAAGTTCTCTCAGTATAGATCCTGGAAGAAAACAAAAGACTGTCACTATAAGTTCTCTCAGTATAGATCCTGGAAGAAAACAAAAGACTGTCACAAATAGTTCTCTCAGTATAGATCCTGGAAGAAAACAAAAGACTGTCAATATAAGTTCTCTCAGTATAGATCCTGAAACCAAACAAAGAACACGTAGAAGAGAATAAACATTGATAACAAATCATAAGTGAAGAAAAGCCTTAATTTAAGACTAAATATAGAGAGAATAAACCACACTGGCTAATAAAGATGGGAAATGGAAGGAAATACTCGATAAATGAAGGAAATATACCCAAATAGAGAAAATAAGAATTAGGAAGGGTAATAGTATATAATAAATATTAAAAATATGAATAATAAATACGTGTAAGTAGTAGTAGTAGTGGTAGTGATGGTAGCGGTAGTGATGATGGTGGTAGTAGTGGTGATGGTAGTGGTAGTAGTGGTAATGGTAGTGGTAGTGATGGTAGTGATGGTGGTAGTAGTGGTGATGTACGTGCACTGTTGGTTATGAGTCATGCACCAAGCAGAGAGACTGTGCACTCAACCCCCTCATGACAGAACACCACCATAACGCCATTCTTTTATCATGAGGTGTCCTATTGCACCATAACGCCAACGCACCATTTTTTGGGGGTGGCTTCCTACAATGAATAAGTTGACAACAATGCTTTGGCAACATGACAACTGCCTCTGCCATGGTCTATTATTTTGCCATTATCTTACCATGAGTTACTTGTCATGGAGAGAGAGAGAGAGAGAGAGAGATAGAGAGAGAGAGAGACATTGCCCCACCACAAATTCTTCCCCCCCCCCCCCTTCAACACCCTCCGAATCCACCCGCATGCCACCCCCCCCCCCCTCACACGCTCACTATCTGTCTTTCTGTGATGTAAATGTCTCTCTCTCTCTCTCTCTCTCTCTCCAAACCTTTAGAATGTAAATGGTATAATAAAAAAAGTAATTGTCCAATCATATTCTACGTCGTTGCACACCCTCGGTTTTGATTGGTTGAATTCACTGATTTCTTTGCCTGCGGGTGAGTGATATGAACACCCGTAGAGAGCGTTCACAGCCGGTGTTGTGAGGTGTGTTGTGATGTGTTGTGAGGTGTGTTGTGGTGTGTTGTGAGGTGTGTTGTGGTGTGTTGTGTGGTGTGTTGTGAGGTGTGTTGTGGTGTGTGTTGTGAGGTGTGTTGTGGTGTGTTGTGAGGTGTGTTGTGGTGTGTTGTGGTGTGTGATGTGAGGTGTGTTGTGGTGTGTGTTGTGGTGTGTTGTGGTGTGTGTTGTGGTGTGTGTTGTGAGGTGTGTTGTGGTGTGTTGTGAGGTGTGTTGTGGTGTGTGTTGTGAGGTGTGTTGTGATGTGTTGTGAGGTGTGTTGTGGGGTGTGTTGTGAGGTGTGTTGTGAGGTGTGTTGTGATGTGTTGTGGTGTGTGTTGTGAGGTGTGTTGTGAGGTGTGTTGTGATGTGTGTTGTGAGGTGTGTTGTGAGGTGTGTTGTGATGTGTTGTGAGGTGTGTTGTGGGGTGTGTTGTGAGGTGTGTTGTGAGGTGTGTTGTGATGTGTTGTGGTGTGTTTTGTGGTGTGTGTTGTGAGGTGTGTTGTGATGTGTGTTGTGAGGTGTGTTGTGGTGTGTGTTGTGAGGTGTGTTGTGAGGTGTGTTGTGGTGTGTTGTGAGGTGTGTTGTGGTGTGTTGTGTTCACTACAAGAGGTTCACTATAATAACATGTTCATTACTATAACAAAGGTTCACTACAAGAGGTTCACTATAATAACATGTTCATTACTATAACAAAGGTTCACTACAAGAGGTTCACTATAATAACATGTTCATTACTATAACAAAGGTTCACTACAAGAGGTTCACTATAATAACGTGTTCATTACTATAACAAAGGTTCACTACAAGAGGTTCACTATAATAACGTGTTCATTACTATAACAAAGGTTCACTACAAGAGGTTCACTATAATAACATGTTCATTACTATAACAAAGGTTCACTACAAGAGGTTCACTATAATAACATGTTCATTACTATAACAAAGGTTCACTACAAGAGGTTCACTATAATAACATGTTCATTACTATAACAAAGGTTCACTACAAGAGGTTCACTATAATAACATGTTCATTACTATAACAAAGGTTCACTACAAGAGGTTCACTATAATAACATGTTCATTACTATAACAAAGGTTCACTACAAGAGGTTCACTATAATAACATGTTCATTACTATAACAAAGGTTCACCACAAGAGGTTCACTATAATAACATGTTCATTACTATAACAAAGGTTCACTACAACATGTTCATTACTAGAACAAAGGTACACTACAAGAGGTTCACTGTGGTAACCTCTTACTACATTATCTTACACTTGACATACTGTTTACACCTCATGAGTCCAGTGGTCTGGTTTGGTCATAAAAGCCTAGCATGCAGAATATTAAAAGTGAACCACGCCAGCACCAGCCCGTCACTAAAATGACCGAGAAGAAGACCAAGGGTCCAACAGTGACACCCCAACTGGCTCGTATGAGGGGCCAGTGGGTGCAGGAGACGACGGAAGTCACCATCAAAGCTCCTAACAACATGTTCGGGGTTGTGGTAGGCCCAGGTGGCTCTACCATAAAAGAGATTCAGGAACAGTATAAGGTTCGCGTCTCTGTCCCTCAGAAGGGGTCCAAGGACCAGCTCCTACGGGTTGTAGGGCTAGATAAAGGCCTGGTGCATGATGCCGCGGATCACATAAAAGCCCTGGTTCAAAAGGCTGTGACCACGACAGTGACCATCACTGCTCCTAACAACATGTTAGGGGTTGTGGTAGGCCCTGGTGGCTCTACCATAAAAGGGATTCAGGAAAAGTACAATGTTCGCGTCTCTGTCCCTCAGAAGGGGTCCAAGGACCAGCCCCTGCGGGTTGTAGGGCTAGATAAAGGCCTGGTGCATGATGCCGCGGATCACATAAAAGCCCTGGTTCAAAAGGCTGTGACCACGACAGTGACCATCACTGCTCCTAACAATATGTTAGGGGTTGTGGTAGGCCCTGGTGGCTCTACCATAAAAGGGATTCAGGAAAAGTACAATGTTCGCGTCTCTGTCCCTCAGAAGGGGTCCAAGGACCAGCCCCTACGGGTTGTAGGGCCAGATAAAGGCCTGGTGCAGGATGCCGCGGATCATATAGAGTCCTTGATGGCCTATGAAAAGGAAAGGCGGCGTCTCAGTACGCCAGTATCACAAACATTGTTCATCCCTAAGGCCCACCACGGCCTAATAATTGGCAGACAGGGTCAAAATATACGGTACCTATCACTAACCCGTAGAATAACCATCGTTCTGCCCCCCAAAAATGTTATAAGTGATGAGGTCACTGTGACCGGTCTCCCTGACCAGGTGGACCAAGGTGTAAGAGACCTGGTTAACCTGGTCAAAAGCTCCACCCACATTTGTTACAACTCTGACTTCTGAGAGGCCCTTACTCTCTTGACCCCCGCCCCCCACCCCCACATTTGTTACAACTCTGACTTCTGAGAGGCCCTTACTCTCTTTACCCCCGCCCCCCCACCCCCACATATGACAAAAAAAAAAAAATAAAATAAAAAAAAAAAAAAAAAATATTGGACCCTCTAACCACTGGCCTCCACGCGGCAGGGTCTGGAAACTCAGGGATTGATCTCTGGGGCTAACAGTGGTTACAAACACTCCCGACCTCGTATACACCTCCTACCTTTGGCACTGATTAATTCCCGAGTATTTCCACTACAATCAAAGAAAAGTAAGGAGGAAAAATGTCAGTACTAGAGAGGTCTACTAATTATTCGGCTTTGGGTGTGAGGTATACTAATTATTCGGCTTTGGGTGTGAGGTATACTAATTATTCGGCTTTGGGTGTTATTGTGATAATTATAAAGATAAACGTCAGACCAAGTAAAGAATTTTGAAGTGATAATCTCAGGTAAAATAACATTTAAGTAAACATAAAAATACTTATAAGTACTTTGAAGAAAAAGCTTTAAAAACTATCTACTGTAGGTAAAAAAAAGTATCAAAAAATATTCAAATTTTCCCTTCCTTTCACCTGAGCGGACGTATGTGTGGTCTTAATTACAGGTAGGACAGGTAGTGTCGATCTCCATACGGGGCAGCTTGTTAATGGCGAATAGGGAGCTTTATAAATAGATTTTTATAGAATGTTTAAATGGGATAAAATAAATCGAGATGAGAGAGAGAGAGAGAGAGAGAGAGAGAGAGACAATAATAATAATTCCGGTTTCTAGTTACTTAATATTCATCCCAAGAACATGCCAAGGTTAGAACTGGCCTTCCCCACACAACACAACCACGTCCAAGCGCTTCACCATCCCCACCACAACGAGGAAAGCTTTCACGTGTCTTTCAAAATTCACTAACATCTTCCCTCCCCTCTCTAAAATATAATAATGAAACAAAAAAAAATAAATTAGAGATGGTTGACTAAACTGTATTAATCAGTAAACACTTTAAATTGTCCATCACTTTATATTTTCCATTTTATTTTCTTCTGTCTGAGTCTCAAGGTGGATGGTGGATGCAAGTTCTCACAATACTATCCATCTGGTCTTATCATAAGGATAGGTGGACACTGTTCATCACGAGGCTTCACGTTTCACAGAAGATAAACTGAAGATTAATGGCGCGTCACAACACTATCCTGTCCTGGCGGCGGCGGGCGAGCAGGCAAGCGGGCGGGTCATGGTGTCTTGAGAAACTACTGTAGAATCCAGCATCTGTCACTAATAATATCCCAGGATAAAAATGAACTGGCACAGGGATAAGAGACATCATTATCCTGGTGGAGGGGAGAGTTGGAGAAACAGGACACTTACGGACGGGGTAGAACGGGGCGGGGCGAAGAGATAGAGAGAGAGAGAGAGCGAGCGGTCCGTGTGTGTCGTGGACTGCGGCCGGATCTCGACTATGCTTCGTTCACTCGTCGTCCCAGCTTTTACGGGACGGACGCTCCTACCCCGGTGAGTCATTAGCCCTCGGCGTTGCAAGCTGGAAACCCAACTCAGCGAATGGAAAGTGCCAAGCCTCCCAGTACCCGTGAAGGTGTTCCTCTCACTCACACACAACGCCGAGGACACCCATCCTGTCTGTGGCGCTAGATGTTGTTTAAATCCTCAGAAGAAACACCATTGCGTATGTTTTTCCTAGAGTTGAAGAATTGGACGGCTGGAGAGGCGGTGTTAATGATGTTGGTAAAGGTGGTGAAAGGTTTTGCGAGAGTCCGTGATGGATTCCTATCATGTAGACATCTTTTACTAGTAATTGACTCGACTTCTTGAATGAATATATCTCAAATATACTCGGTAATGACGGTAGCTAGGAGTATATACCACAATACCGACGTGACTCATCCTAACACGGGGTTTACACGTTCATAGAGGGTCAGGATCACATGGGGGTCTTCCTGGTTGTCTAATTAAAATTTTCTGTACCTTTATGACACAGGTAAACCGATGGTCGTGGCTAAACTACTGCAGAAAACCTAACCTAACCAAACCCAACCAACTCCAACATAACCTACTCCAACCAAACCAAACCTAACCTAACCACACAGACACACATACATAAAGACTTCTCTCTACTGTTCTTCACTACACAACATACGAACAAAACTCATATATAGCAGAGAGGAACACACGAGTACCCACACACACACACACACACACACAATACCTACACGAGATTAATTAAGACATTGTAGAGGTAAAACCACAGGTGAATTCTTTAATATTATGACATGTAAGCTTAGTAAACATATGTGTGTGTGTGTGTGTGTGTGTGTGTTTATGTGTGTGTAAAGGCGCAACCAGTTAATATAGAGGAGAAAGTGCTGCCATAACTACCATGGTCATTAGGAAGCACCATAACCCCCCCCCCCCCCTACACACACCTGGGGGATGCCTTGAGCCTTGGGCCGTCGGAACTACTAAGTGTCGATTGTACAGAATTTCACCTGAGAGTCGCATTTTTCACACCCCTCGCTTAGCCTTCATGTGTGTGTGTTTGTGTGTGTGTGTGTAACTACAAACGACCATAGTATATTTGTAAATGAAAAATACCTCTAATTTTGTAACACCTGTCAGGGTATATTACAGGTAAATTTAACACCTGTCGGGGTAATATTTCAGGTACATTTAACACCTGTCAGTATACAGTACAGGTAGACTCTCGATTAATAGATTGTAGGGTAATTTGATGAAGGAAATGCTTTTAGGTGACGCCAGGTAATAGGTGTGTGACTAATAAAATAACTTTCCCGTATTATTGGGCAGTATTTGATGACTAGGCAACTGGCCGCGAGATAGATGCCAACTGGACTGTAAGAACCCATCCAAATATTCCCGCACCCCCTCGACACACGGAAAGTTTGTATCAATATTTTAATAATTTTATGGAATTATCGAGTAGGAATTTCATTATTTGGTGTTAATATGAGTAGAAAAATGGGAGTTATTTAGGGGAATGTTGTGTTGCTAATATATTTTTGTTTGTGAGTCAGTGCGTAGTGGCGACAGTAGGTGGCCAAGGTCGATTGGGGTTCTTTGTATACTAAACACACTCACACGTTCGACGCTGCCAGCCATCATAACATATTTCAAACACACTGTTCTTATACTCTCTTCCACATTCTCATGACTCGAGATATCATGAGGGAGAGAGAAAACATGATATCGGGAAGGAGATTACCTATTGGTCAGAATCACGTATCAAATGCTGTTAAAAATAGAAAAGAAATTTGACTCCTAGTGTGTTGTGTTTGTGCCCAGGTTCATGGAAGGCGCCAGAGTGGGAGGGAGGATCATTCTCGTTTTCTATGACTCACCTTCCTAAAGAGGGTTCTGTAATAATATGACGTCATAGTTTACGGAAGTAGTCGGTGATTGGTTAGTTTACCCCGGGAAGTAGTAAGGGGATTGGTTGGTTACCTGAGATGTGGGTAGGACAGATTTTTCTCAGGCATTACTTATACTACTCCTAATGATAGTGACTCATGCCCTAAGTTGATTTGGGTATTTCTGGGTATATTATTTTTTTTTAACGGAAGGTGATACGTCGTACTCTGACTCATAGGGTACTAGGATACTGAGTACAAGGACTTGACACACACACACACACACACACGCCCACCTGTCTCATAACACAATCAAGCAATAGGCATCAGATAATAATAACGCGATCACAGGTTCGATTCCCCCACCAACTTGGAACCTGATCTTTGGCTTCTCGTTACACACACACACACACACACACACACACACACACACACACACACGTTATTGTTATTATTGTTGTTGTTCAATTTAATCACAGTGGCTCTCTCCCATTGCTAGCCCCCTTTCCCCTCACAGCCCTCACCATCCCTCACACACCCAGCGCCCCTCACCACCCCTCACCAGCCCTTACACACACCCAGCGCCCCTCACCATCCCTTACACACCCAGCGCCCCTCACCCCTCACCAGCCCTTACACACACCCAGCACCCCTCACCAGCCCTCACTAAACGAGACTCCCCCCAGCACCCCAAAGGTCCATTCAGGTCTTCATAAAGCGTGTTACTTCCATTCAGACAAGTATATATATATATACCTCTGACGCCACTACCACCACTACTACTACCACCACTACCACTACCACCACTACCACTACCACCACTACTACTACCACCACTACCACTACTACTACCACCACTACCACTACCACCACTACCACTACCACCACTACCACTACCACCACTACCACTACTACTACAACCACTACTACTACCACCACTACCACTACCACCACTACCACTACCACCACTACGACTACCACCACTACGACTACCACCACTACCACTACCACCACTACCACTACCACCACTACTACTACCACCACTACCACTACCACCACTACCACTACCACCACTACCACTACCACCACTACGACTACCACCACTACCACTACCACTACCACTACCACCACTACTACTACCACCACTACCACTACCACCACTACCACTACCACCACTACTACTACCACCACTACCACTACCACCACTACCACTACCACCACTACCACTACCACCACTACGACTACCACCACTACTACTACCACCACTACCACTACCACCACTACTACTACCACCACTACTACTACCACCACTACCACTACCACCACTACTACTACCACCACTACCACTACCACTACCACCACTACTACTACCACCACTACTACTACCACCACTACCACTACCACCACTACTACTACCACCACTACCACTACCACTACCACCACTACTACTACCACCACTACTACTACCACCACTACCACTACCACCACTACTACTACCACCACTACTACTACCACCACTACCACTACCACCACTACTACTACCACCACTACCACTACCACTACCACTACCACCACTACCACTACCACTACCACTACCACCACTACTACTACCACCACTACCACTACCACCACTACGACTACCACCACTACTACTACCACCACTACCACTACCACCACTACGACTACCACCACTACCACTACCACCACTACTACTACCACCACTACTACTACCACCACTACCACTACCACCACTACCACTACCACCACTACCACTACCACCACTACCACTACCACCACTACGACTACCACCACTACTACTACCACCACTACCACTACCACCACTACCACTACCACCACTACCACTACCACCACCACTATTCACTCTCGACACACTCATCTGCATATTTCATTCACTCTGGCTCATGTCTTTCACTCTGGCTCATGTCTTTCACTCTGGCTCATGTCTTTCACTCTGGCTCATGTCTTTCACTCTGGCTCATGTCTTTCACTCTGGCTTATCTTATATCTTTAACACTCTCGTCTGGCTCCCTGTCGCATACTGAGCCCCCCTAAGCATTCAATCTCCTCCTCCTCCTCTTCCTCCTCCTCCTCCTCTTCCTCCTCCTCCTCTTCCTCCTCCTCCTCCTCTTCCTCCTCCTCCTCATTCTCTACCACCATGGGTCCAGCTGATACTACAATCACCACAATCTTACCACCACCACTACCACAATCAACCAATCTTACCACCACTACTACCACAATCACCCCCCTCAATGGACACACACACACACACACACTTAGGATACGCCGAAGAAGAAGAAGAAGAAGAAGAATGGGGACAAGAGGAAGGTGAGGATAAATAGGAGGTGAGGAGAGAAGAAGAGAAGAAAGGAGAGAGGATGTATGGAAGGATATGAAGGGTAGGAAGAGGGAGGGAAGGAAGGTGAAAAGAGAAGAGAGAGGGGGAGGAGAAGGGAGAGGAAGTGGGGAAGAGGGGGAAGGCACATGAAGGAAGGAACAAGGAAGAATAAGGAGATGGAGAGGACATAGAAGGAAGGAAGAGAGGGAAAGGGGAAGGAAAGTGTGAGAAAGAGAAAGAGAACACGTGATAAAGGTGACCAAAACAAACACCCCACACTCGAGTACCACTTAAGACACACAGGTCACACTCGAGTACCACTTAAGACACACAGGTCACACTCGAGTACCACTTAAGACACACAGGTCACACTCGAGTACCACTTAAGACACACAGGTTACACTCGAGTACCACTTAAGACACACAGGTCACACTCGAGTACCACTTAAGACACACAGGTCACACTCGAGTATCACTTAAAACACACAGGTCACACTCGAGTACCACTTAAGACACACAGGTCACACTCGAGTATCACTTAAGACACACAGGTCACACTCGAGTACCACTTAAGACACACAGGTCACACTCGAGTACCACTTAAGACACACAGGTCACACTCGAGACACACAAGTCACACCGGCTTGTGAGCAACAAGTATGTCTGACCTTGGCTGCTGCATTAAGTGTACTTGTGTCTTGTTGCAGCCATCCTCCACCTCTCCTGGCTGGCTGGGTCTTAACCTATAACCTAACCTAACCCTTCCTCGTAATCTTACCTTAGGTTGGGTTAGGTTAGGTTAGGATAGGTTAGGTTAGGTTAGGTTATGTACACTTCACCTGCCCAGAATGGCGAGCATCTCCAGCTTGTTGTGAATTTATAAACAAGAATCCTTTGTTGCAGTGTGTGTGTGTGTGTGTGTGTGTGTGACCCGCATCTTTCAGGGTGCTGAGGTGTAGGCTTGGTGAAGGACACACACACACACACACAAACACACACACACACACACACACACAAACACACACACACCACTACTACCATCACTAATATTATCCTTACTCCGATTCTAACCACTATTACTAACATTACAACTACCACAACTACTGTCACTAACCACCACTACTACCACCACCACCCACAAAGTCAAAACCAAGGTGATCTAGTACGTAACCACCCCTACCACCACCCTCCTACCACCACTACCACCCCAACCACCACCCTCCTACCACCCGGACCATCACCCCCTCCCACCACCACCCTCCTACCACCACTACCACCCCAACCACCACCCTCCTACCACCACTACCACCCCAACCACCACCCTCCTACCACCACTACCACCCCTACCACCACCCTCCTACCACCCCTACCGCCACCCTCCTACCACCACTACCACCCCTACCACCCCTACCACCACTACCACCCCTCCCACCACCACCCTACCACCACTACCACCCCTACCACCATCCTCCTACCACCACTAACACCCCTCCCACCACCACCCTACCACCACTACCACCCATACCACCACCCTCCTACCACCACTACCACCCCTCCCACCACCCTCCTACCACCACTACCACCCCTCCCACCCCTACCACCACCACCCTACCACCACTACCACCCCTACCACCACCCTCCTACCACCCCTACCACCATCCTCCTACCACCACTACCACCCCTACCACCACCCTCCTACCACCACTACCACTGCCTCAAGCATCTCTGTCCCTTCTCTTATGGGATTTCCCCCTCCCTTCTCCTCCTTCCACCTTCCTCTCCCATCTGTTCAACACTCCCTCCTTCTCTCTTCCATTCCCCCTCCATCCTCTTCCTTCATCTCCCTTCCCTTCCCCCTCCATCCTCCTCCTTCTTCTCCCTTTCTCCCTCTTTCTCATTCTTCTCCATCCTTCCCCTCCCTTCCTGCTCCTTCTCCATCTGTCCCTCCTCTACTCCCCGCAGGCCCTACTGACGTCACGGGCTGCTCCTCAACACTAAATACGTCGCACTCTGTCGCACACTCTGTCCCACACTCCCTCTCACACACTCTGTCCCACCCTCCCTCTCACACACTCTTTCACACTCTCCTTGTCAGACACCCTTTTACACCCTTTGTCACACCCACTCTGCCACACCCTATCAGTCACAATCTGTCTTACCGTCCTCTGTCACACCCTCCCTGTCACACCCTTTCTGTCACACCCTGTCTTACCGCCCCATGTGTATGTGTTGACGTCTTGGCGCCATTAATGAGGAATGTTGAAGTGAGTTTGTGTTTTTAGGTTAATATTCTGACTTGGTGATGGTGTGTGTCTGTTCGTGGGTGTGTGTGTGTGTGTGTGCCTGTGTGTGTGTCGGGGAGTGAGAGGTCACCTTGATAGATCTCAGTGTGATGGCCAGCAGCATCACCCGGTACTGTGTATACTGGACACGCACACACACACACACACACACACACACACTGGGATGCTGCGTGGGTCATTTTTTAAGGTATTTCATCAACATATAAATAAGTTATGCTCCTTTACTCGTGTGTGTTGTGTACCAACGGAGTCTACGACCCATCCTCCGAGTTCGTTGGGAAGACAAGAGAACAAATGCCAGTATTCTCGCTGACACCAACTGTAGGAGCATCGGGGCTACCATTGTCCATGAACAAGCAATTACGATGGACTGATCATGTTACCCGCATGGACGACATTAGACTGTCAAAGCAGCTACTTTACAGTCACCTAACGAATAGTAAACGCAACGCTGGCAGGCGACTGAAAAGGTATAAGATAGTCTTAAGACAAACCTGAAATAAGTGCCAAATCGACCCCCTCACCTGGGAGACGATTACTGCACCCCGTAACGCTTGGAGGAGCACCACACGAGGTGTCAATACTTTCGAGTTAGCCCAACTGCAAGAGGCAGAGAAGCACCAGCGCCAGAAAGACGCTGCCTCTGCCCCTCCCGCACTAGATGTAGCCCTCCACACGTGCAACATCTGTGAACGACACTGCCGGTCGACCTTTCGAGTCACCTCAGAACTCACCAATGAAGGTGACATCCTTAATAACTCATATCATTTTATCATAGCTGGATGATTGTCATACTCGATTCCGAGTGACAGCAACTAATTTAACACAGTTAGGATAGCTTCTTATGTATTAGGATATTTAATATTAAGGTAAATAAATGGTGGCGAAGGTGTGGCTATTGGGGGAGGCTGGAGGCCACGTTAAAAAAAAAAAAAAAAAAAAAAAAGTAGTAGTAGTAGTAGTAGTAGTAGTAGTAGTAGTGTGTGTGTGTGTGTGTCGTGAGCAATGAAGGAAGGGCAAGAGGAGAGCAGGGAAGCTACACACACACAAGAGTATCATGTCTAGTAACTTCAATCAACATAATCCCTTCGAGGCTCATGTTGTTTTGACGTGTACATTTTTCATCAAACACCAAGGTCATATCCCCTCCCCCTCTGTTCAGCGCCTCTCATTAGACTCTTCAACTAAAACAACACATTTTATATATCAACAAATATCTCCTTACTTGCAGAGGAGCGCGGAGGAATTTTTTGTTGACGTATAAATATCCTGAGGCCTTGATGAGGTGTGTTGTGAAGGCGACCAATATGAACAACAACATCTCAGGGACTACGAACATATATTTATTTATTTATATTTTTCTACCAATCTATACACGTTTTATTTTATATTTTGACTTGATTATTACATTAAAAACATTTCCTAGTAAACTACGTCAGGAAATAAATCAACAGAAACCAAAAGCGTGAGTAAGAAGGCAAAATAAAGGTAAAATTTCATCACTACTCGAATGTTGGTGAAGTGTGTTTGAAGACTTACACTGTTACGTTGTGATTTTAAGTTCCTTCTCGTAAACAATGACTCGTTTTAAAATAATTTCAAGCGAGAGCAATTCCTCCATGACTCGTATTATGCTACATTATATTTATATCATGGTAAAATATAAAAAAAACAGGTGAAATTCAATATAAGGAAGAGGTTAGGTCGTGTCTCTTAACCTTCGTCTGGCATCATATTATTGGAACCTTCACGTGACCTTACAACTCATTTACTCTTGTCTACTTTACACTTTATGTTAAGTATGCTGTGAGAGTCAGTGAGTGTCTGTGAGAGTCAGTGAGTGTCTGTGAGAGTCTGTGAGTGTCTGTGAGAGTCTGTGAGAGTCTGTGAGAGTCTGTGAGTGTCTGTGAGTGTCTGTGAGAGTCTGTGAGAGTCAGTGAGTGTCTGTGAGAGTCTGTGAGTGTCTGTGAGAGTCAGTGAGTGTCTGTGAGAGTCTGTCTGAATCAGCCAGAATCTGTCAGTCAGTCTGTCAGATTCAAACCGAGAGAACATTTATATAAACTAATTATACATCCTCATTACCTAACCTAACCACAAATAATATTCTTAATTCTCAACAAAAATCAACAGCATATCTTTATGTATGTATGTATGTATGTATGTATGTTTCTTTAATAATTCATACTTAATTAAATGCTCATATTTTGTCAAGCCGCGTGACAATGAGTGATGACAGACAGACAGGACAGACAGGATATGACACGGAGACACGAGTACGATTTGTCACAGCTTCCTGACTCTGGTATGCATTGTATTGTCATGGGCGGGTGTCTAAGCTTACTGTGTTTATCCCAGCTTACTATTGAATGCCCCAGCTTACTATTGACTGCCCCAGCTTAATATTAAATATACCTACGTTAAAATATAAAGCTTAATTTAGGGCTCTGTTGCTGGTTCTTTTATAAGCACTTTTAGAAATCTACGCATTTGGTGTTAAGTGTCTATTGTAAGTATTAACCATCGTGTTTATATTAATGATCCCTGTAATGTTTGTTTACACCCTCCACACTGGCACAAAAAAAAAGAATAACGCCAAGAAACAAAGGAAGGTCTATAAATATAGTAATAAAACAATAAACACAAGAATAAGATAATAAACAAAAGAATAACGCCAAGAAACAAAGGAAGGTCTATAAATGTAGTAATAAAACAATAAACACAAGAATAAGATAATAAACAAAAGAATAACGCCAAGAAACAAAGGAAGGTCTATAAATGTAGTAATAAAACAATAAACACAAGAATAAGGTAATAAACAAAAGAATAACGCCAAGAAACAAAGGAAGGTCTATAAATGTAGTAATAAAACAATAAACACAAGAATAAGGTAATAAACAAATGAACAACACCAATAAACGTAATAATAAGACGATAAATACAAGAATAAGGTAATAAACAAAAGAATAACGTCAAGAAACAAAAGAATAACACCTAAAAACAAAAGAAGGTGTCTATAAACATAACAATAAAACAATAAACAAAAGAATAAGATATCAAGTACAAGAAAACACTAAACAAATGAATAACTTCAACAAACACTACTCAGTGTTGTACCATCCGGTTTAAAAGTCATCCTTACCACACACTTTCTTGCCACACACACACACTTGCATTAGACGATAATTAATTAATAAAGGAGAATAAGAGAACGGGAGATAAATAAGACTAGGAGTAGCTGGGAACGAATCTAATGACCTTCACCTAATTGTTCAGGTATTTCCTTCACACCTGTCGCACTGAAACACATACATACATATATGCATACATACATACATACATACATACAAACTACAAAACATACAGAACGTGTTAGTTTCCGGTTGCTTAGCTGTGTACGTTTGTCTGTGTACGTTTGTCTGTGTACATTTGGCTATGTACGTTTAACTGTATATAATTTCACCCGTTTGTTATGTTTCAGTACAAAGACAAAATAAATAAGAGAGAGAGAGAGAGAGAGAGAGAGAGAGAGAGAGAGAGATCAAAAGGCCTCGACTCCCTCACGTTCAATCAAACACCATTAACAAGGGGTTCGATTCCACAAAATTCTGATTGAAAAGAATTGAAAGTGATTGTCAGAGAGTCCGATTGTATTATGGCGAACCGAGGGAAGATTCTTAATGATTGGTCAATCTTTGGTGGACGAGGAACCAATCAGCGCACTTCATGGTAGAGAGGGACCAATAAGAACACCTGGTGATCAAGAACCAATCAGGATCAATCGATGAACGAAATTCCCTAATCAGCGTGGATTCTGCCTGTGGGAGGAAGGGGTAGGGAGGAAGTGGGATGGGGGGGGGTGATAAGGAAGGGGAGAAGGAAGGGAGGAGGGGAGATAAAGGAAAGGAAAGAGGGAGGGGGAGGAGGAGGGGGAGGAGGAGGAAGGGGGAGGAGGAGGAAGGGGGAGGAGGAGGAAGGGGGAGGAGGAGGAAGGGGGGAGGAGGAGGAAGGGGGGAGAGAGTTGTTAACTATATGAGGAGACAAAGAGAGAGACTGACAGGAAATATCAGGGTGGAGGAGGAGGGGGAAGGGGGGGAGGAGGGGGAGGGGGAGGGGGGAGGGGAAGAAGAAGAAGGAGACCTGTGTCTCTAGATCATTTACCTGTGTCTCTAGATCATTTACCTGTGTCTCTAGATCATTTACCTCCTGTGCCTCGGTCTCGGCTTGGTACTCGAGGCCAAGGTAACAGGTAACCTCACTCCCAGAGGATCTACGCAAATGAAAATATAAATGAAATTTTTATTCACGTATTTTTGAAGGCTTATGATGGTATTAAAAGTTGTGCAATAAATGTATGGAATGGAGATTTTTTTATTTTAATTGGAGCCACTGATTAAATATTCAAAATATATAAATAAATTAATAAATTAATAAAATATAAATATCTTACTTGCGACAGCTGGGTTTCATCGAAGGTCGCTGATTGGCTAGCGATGACATCACTTATTAAGCTCCGCCCACTTAGTTACATCAACAGTAGAAGCGGGCTACTTACAGGTGAAGGTGAAGTGCTTTCCTTTTATAATGATGTATTACGCTGTAGCCACCTGCAGATTCAACTCAGAAAAGAAGAAAAAGTTTGTATCTTTTTATTCATTCCCTCGAGACATAAAGTTACAAGTGAAGTCGTGGCAGAGGATATGTTCAGTGCATTTTAAATCTGAATGTTTTAATTACCATTTAGCAGTAGACAATGTAAAGCTTTCTTTAAACCCGCACTCACGTCCAACAATAACTCTACCGGGATTAGGAGGTGAAATTAAGAATGCTATAACGTACGAAGATCATATATTGTAAGGCCATTAAATGTGGATACGTTTTGTTTCCTGTCAAACTTCTTATTGTATAATTAACATGGCAATATGCACTGTATATTACATATTATTAAATATATATCTAATTAATAACATTTTATGCTTGTATATTTTGATAAGAGAAAAGATCTATACTGATAATAATACAGCAATATTACAAACACATGAAGTGACACAAGGGGCGAGGCTTGGCGACCTCCAGAGTAGAGATGTCCAGGTGTTGAGAGGTATTGTGATCTCACCTGTAGGTCATTAAGCCGCCATTACCTGTACCTGGCAAAAATTAACTTTAAGTCAAGGTTTTGTGGGTCATGGTGTATGTGTGTGTGTAGCCATGGTGTGTCTGTGTGTGTGTGTGTATATGTGCGTGGGTGTGTGTGTATGTGTAGCCATGATGTGTCTGTGTGTGTGTGTGTATATGTGCGTGGGTGTGTGTGTAAGTGTGGCCATGATGTGTAATAATAATAATAATAATAATAATAATTAACGGTTTATTGAAAGAGCTTGGCAGCCAGAAGGCTGAAAATATACAGTTACATAATTGGGGAATGGGTTACGAATTACAAATAATATACAAGTAACATAAGTGACACAAATAAGACATATAATAACTTAGATGGGGAAAAGCTCAAACTACAGTTCATTTCAACATAGTGACAGTGTTACAGTATTACAAGTTGTTGATAATTTTTACAATGGTTGGGACTGGGCTGTTCTTATAGCGATCAGTTCGTGCACGTATGGGCTGGATGCGGTTGTGGTGTCGAACAGCAATTCTCGGACAAGGGATCTCAGGTGGTAGTAGGAGCCGGTGTCGAGGATGGTGTGTATATGTGCGTGGGTGTGTGTGTTTCAGGCTGGAGAATATCATGGTAAATACACCAGAGTAGTAGTAGCAATAGGTAGCCCTGGTGGGTACTAGTGCACTATATTTATACCAAGAATTTCCTACACACAAATATGTATCCGGTGACACACTGCCGTACGATACTCTGGCCATATGTGAACTAACAGTAATGGAAGAAATGGTTTAGTGGAATAGGAAATACAATTGTATATTTAACATCAAGACGTTAATAAAGGAAGAAATTAGAGGAATATTATCAATTTATGTTAACTGATTAGTGGATAAAGTACAATATTATGGATGTGTTGAAGTCTCCTCCCTGCCCGTACAACCCTGCCAGACGTATATCTCACAATAATATATAAATTTATTACTCTTTAATCATTTCCAATCATCAAAAGCAAAATATAGCGTCTCGTTTATATATATTCTAAGCTCTATAAAACAGTTTAGAGCATTATAAAAGAAAAGACATAAAACGGTTTAGGCTCGCTTTAAGAAACTGGTTCTGTGACGTCATATGGATCGCGTGACGTCATCGAGCTTTAGACCCGCCCACACTTCCTGCCAGGCGACATAATGGCGCCTCGCTACTCAAAAATATCCCGCGTTATCCATTCATATTCTGACCTTAAGCAGCTGTTACTAGTCCTTATCCTCTCTTATGATGATGAATGAAGTTGAGTGCAATATTATATAAAGTTGAGAATGGTGAAAGAAAGCACAGAGGCGTGAGAATAGTCTAAAATAGAAGGTGGTTGACGTGTGATTGACTTATGTTGGCGAATATTCGACTTTTTATTTATGTTATTCTTTGTTGTTTTTAATGGTGGTGTTCGGTTTTAATTGTGATGAGATAATTGTTTTATTGTGTTGGTTGTTCTTGCTTGGCCTGACAACACCACCTCCTACCACCATCTTGGCCTGACAGCACCACCTCCTACCACCATCTTGGCTTGACAGCACCACCTCCTACCACCATCTTGGCCTGACAACACCACCTCCTACCACCATCTTGGCCTGACAGCACCACCTCCTACCACCATCTTTGCCTGACAGCACCGCCTCCTAACACCATCTTGGCCTGACAGCACCGCCTCCTACCACCATCTTTGCCTGACAGCACCACCTCCTACCACCATCTTGGCCTGACAGCACCACCTCCTACCACCATCTTTGCCTGACAGCACCGCCTCCTAACACCATCTTGGCCTGACAGCACCGCCTCCTACCACCATCTTTGCCTGACAGCACCACCTCCTACCACCATCTTGGCCTGACAGCACCACCTCCTACCACCATCTTGGCCTGACAGCACCACCTCCTACCACCATCTTGGCCTGACAGCACCACCTCCTACCACCATCTTGGCCTGACAGCACCACCTCCTACCACCATCTATGCCTAACAGCACCACCTCCTAACACCATCTTGGCCTGACAGCACCACCTCCTACCACCATCTTGGCCTGACAGCACCACCTCCTACCACCATCTTGGCCTGACAGCACCACCTCCTACCACCATCTTGGCCTGACAGCACCACCTCCTACCACCATCTATGCCTAACAGCACCACCTCCTAACACCATCTTGGCCTGACAGCACCACCTCCTACCACCATCTATGCCTAACAGCACCACCTCCTACCACCATCTTGGCCTGACAGCACCACCTCCTACCACCATCTTGGCCTGACAGCACCACCTCCTACCACCATCTTGGCCTGACAGCACCACCTCCTACCACCATCTTGGCCTGACAGCACCACCTCCTACCACCATCTATGCCTAACAGCACCACCTCCTAACACCATCTTGGCCTGACAGCACCACCTCCTACCACCATCTTGGCCTGACAGCACCACCTCCTACCACCATCTTGGCCTGACAGCACCACCTCCTACCACCATCTTGGCCTGACAGCACCACCTCCTACCACCATCTTGGCCTATCAGCACCACCGCGTACAATAATAACTATCCCTCAGGTAGTCGTCTCACTGAGGAGGGTCTGACGCAGTGTTGCCAGGGCCGCCGGTGGTGCTGGCTGGGTGTATGAGGACCGGACTTTCGTGGGCGTTTAAGTTGGTATTACTGACTTAACCGACTAATCTCGTCTCCAATCTTGTTTACATCTTCTTCATCGTGTTTACAGTGGGTGTTTGATGTAGAAAATAATAAGAAATTAACTAAGGGATATTGTGTGGCGAGAGAAAGTTACATCGTACAGTTGGTGATAATAATATATGACGTCATCAGCTGGAGAATAATTGATATATATTACGTCATCAGCTGGAGAATAATTGATATATGACGTCATCAGTTGAATATTGATCTATGACGTCATCAGATGAATATTGATCTATGACGTCACCACTCGTAAATAATACCTAAAATACGAAACTCTACAAATTAAACAACAAATTATCGATATTTAAACGAATTCGGTCACAAAAAACAGGAATAAATTACGAAAATAAGTGAATTAAGCAGAAACTCCCCGAAAACAGGAAAAAAAAGACAAATGAAATCCGTATTGACCTCTTTGACCTCGGTGGCAAGATGACCTTAAGAATCACGACGGCATTATTGTTGACAGTGACCATATCCCTCTACTATTTCCTTATAGTAGTAGTTGGTGAGTACTATTGAGTCTCTGTGAGTCTGCATGAGTAACAAATGATAATAAATTACTATATTAAACACTCTTAAGAACATCGATACCATGTTTACACTTAGTCTCTTAAATTGAGTGGTGCCAGTTACCTAAATGACCTTTACTGTTACACTAAACTGGTCTGGGTTGAGTTAACAGTTGAATGAACTAGACAGTCACTCTCACACGCCTCGGCTTAACTGTTTTCTGTGATGGAATGATGGGGGAGACTAAACTAGTGGTGGGCGTTTGTCTTCTCACCCGTATTAGATTATATACGTCTCTCTAACTTGAACTTTAGGAGACAACGGGGTCTAGTGTGTGTGTTAAGGTCAATGGCTGTGTAAAACTGACGGGGAGAGGGAGAGAGGGAGAGAGGGAGGGAGGGAGAGAGAGAGGGAGAGAGGGAGGGAGGGGGAGCTATTATATAAACAAGAAAATATAATGGACAGTTTAACTTACAATTTTACTCGTTGTTTTGTACTTCACTTGTTTATTCTATTTACTCCATCTCTCTTTCTCTTCCTTAGTGTTGTATTTTGTTCATTACTTCATTATTCCCATTTTTATTTATTATTTTACGTCAAACTCAAGAAAATGATGGAATTAATGAATGATTTTTCCTTTTCAGGTTCCGTTTTCTTTATTGAGGAAGTTTAATGTATCATAGACAATAGTGTATAATATAATTTACAGAATTATTAATGAGAAGAATTGTACGTGAGGATGATGTACTGAAATATAATGGTAAAGTAATATACACTATGTAGACGATACTGTTCTAATGTTCTTATCATAATAGTGAAGAGGTATTACAAAAACTCCTTAACAGATAAGTGAAAAAAGTTAAAAATATGGGATAACAATTAATGCTGTAAATACCAAAGTAATAGTTGTTTAGAAATTAGAAATAAATCTTAAAAAATAAATTATGGTAGACAACATGGAACCTAAACAAGAGGGAAATTTGGTAAGTTAAGTAAACAAAGGATTTAATAAAGTAAAATACCTAATGAAAAGAAACATTAACTTCTATTAGAGAAAAAGGTCTGACGAAAGGCTCTATATAACAAGGACGGTGTGTGGTTCAGACCCGCGGACACCTTCAGCAGACACCAGGGAGAGGTTGGAGGCCTTTGACATGCGGTGTTATAGGTGAATGTTAAGAATAACTTACACTGACAGGAAAGTATATGAAGAAGTACTAAGATTAACAAAAACTTCAAGAGAAATACTTGAAATGTATATAAAAAAAGTGAGATACTTTGGCCATATAACTGGGGACGAGGCGATAATAACAAATATTAATGGGTAGGAGGGACAGGGGAAGGCAGAGACTGGGATGGATGAATGAAATTAAAAACTGGGTCACCAGAGATACAAAACCTTTAGTTGATTGATAAAAAACACTGTACCTGTATGTTTGGTCAGTACGTTGTAAACAACTGGGTGGGACTGTTTTATCTTGCCTTATAAAGGGCTTAGCCAACATATTATTCCACAGGTCGCTGGCCTTCGTCGACTCCTTCTCCTGCAGCCTCTACAGACAGTAGGAAGAACGAGGACGCGTCCCTTGGTCACAACGATAGGCAAAACACGCCTTATGATCCCGCAGATTCACCCAGACTCCTGCAGGAAGGTCAAGACGACCTTCAAGGTATCAACAAAAACATCCTGGTCCTCAGCTCAACGGGCCGTGGAGGCTCCAGTTTCCTTGGTCAGCTCATTACCTCGATGGGGGCCACCTTCTTCATCTCAGAGCCCCTGACGCCCTTCGTGCGTCGTCAGGTTCCCCTCACCAAGGCTATGGCGTTATCAGAATTGAGATCCAACTTCCTGTGTAACATAACTGAGAGTCTTGCCAAGTCAAAGGTTAGATACAGACAGTCTTCTGGGTGCAGCCAACTCCATCCTCTTGAGGCGACAGACACACGAGGCCTCACAGAATGGAGCCAAGTATGCCAAACTAGTGCCGTCAGGGTCGTCAAAACCATCTACTGCCGATTAGAGTGGATTACAGAGCTCCTGAAGGATCCACTCGTGAAGGTGAAGGTGGTGCATCTCGTCCGTGATCCTCGAGCCGTTAGACAGTCTATGAAGGAGGCCAGGTGGCCACCCAGCAAGATGGCCATCTGTCCCGCCATCATGGAGGTGAGGCGAACATTGGCCCATTCTCTTAGGGGTGACAGCCACGAGTAGCTGCCTCCCCCCCCCCACCCCCACACCTCCCCTACCACCCCTACACTTCTCTTACCACCCCCACACCTCCCTCATCACCCCCACACTTCCCCTACCACCCCCACACCTCCCTTACCACCCCCACACCTCCCTTACCACCCCCACACCTCCCCTACCACCCCCACACTTCCCCTACCACCCCCACACTTCTCTTAGCCACCCCCACACCTCCCCTACCACCCCCACACCTCCCCTACCACCCCCACACCTTTCCATCTATCTGTCTTAAATTTCCAAATTTTATGCCCAATATAATATTCGTTTTTTTCTCACAAACAGACTCTCTCTCTCTCTCTCTCTCTCTCTCTCTCGTAATAATAACAACACTAAACCACTGTTAGCCCCAGAGATCAATCCCTGAGTTTCCAGACCCTGCCGCGTGGAGGCCAGTGGTTAGAGGGTCCATTATTTTTTTTTTTTTTTTTTTTTTTTTTTTTTTTTTTTTGTCATATGTGGGGGCGGGGGGCGAGGGTCAAGAGAGTAAGGGCCTCTCAGAAGTCAGAGTTGTAACAAATGTGGGGGTGGGGGGCGGGGGTCAAGAGAGTAAGGGCCTCTCAGAAGTCAGAGTTGTAACAAATGTGGGGGTGGGGCGGGGGTCAAGAGAGTAAGGGCCTCTCAGAAGTCAGAGTTGTAACAAATGTGGGTGGAGCTTTTGACCAGGTTAACCAGGTCTCTTACACCTTGGTCCACCTGGTCAGGGAGACCGGTCACAGTGACCTCATCACTTATAACATTTTTGGGGGGCAGAACGATGGTTATTCTACGGGTTAGTGATAGGTACCGTATATTTTGACCCTGTCTGCCAATTATTAGGCCGTGGTGGGCCTTAGGGATGAACAATGTTTGTGATACTGGCGTACTGAGACGCCGCCTTTCCTTTTCATAGGCCATCAAGGACTCTATATGATCCGCAGCATCATGCACCAGGCCTTTATCTGGCCCTACAACCCGTAGGGGCTGGTCCTTGGACCCCTTCTGAGGGACAGAGACGCGAACATTGTACTTTTCCTGAATCCCTTTTATGGTAGAGCCACCAGGGCCTACCACAACCCCTAACATGTTGTTAGGAGCAGTGATGGTCACTGTCGTGGGCACAGCCTTTTGAACCAGGGCTTTTATGTGACCCGCGGCATCATGCACCAGGCCTTTATCTGGCCCTACAACCCGTAGGGGCTGGTCCTTGGACCCCTTCTGAGGGACAGAGACGCGAACATTGTACTTTTCCTGAATCCCTTTTATGGTAGAGCCACCAGGGCCTACCACAACCCCTAACATGTTGTTAGGAGCAGTGATGGTCACTGTCGTGGGCACAGCCTTTTGAACCAGGGCTTTTATGTGACCCGCGGCATCATGCACCAGGCCTTTATCTGGCCCTACAACCCGTAGGGGCTGGTCCTTGGACCCCTTCTGAGGGACAGAGACGCGAACATTGTACTTTTCCTGAATCCCTTTTATGGTAGAGCCACCTGGGCCTACCACAACCCCGAACATGTTGTTAGGAGCTTTGATGGTGACTTCCGTCGTCTCCTGCACCCACTGGCCCCTCATACGAGCCAGTTGGGGTGTCACTGTTGGACCCTTGGTCTTCTTCTCGGTCATTTTAGTGACGGGCTGGTGCTGGCGTGGTTCACTTTTAATATTCTGCATGCTAGGCTTTTATGACCAAACCAGACCACTGGACTCATGAGGTGTAAACAGTATGTCAAGTGTAAGATAATGTAGTAAGAGGTTACCACAGTGAACCTCTTGTAGTGAACCTTTGTTATAGTAATGAACATGTTGTAGTGAACCTTTGTTATAGTAATGAACATGTTATTATAGTGAACGTCTTGTAGTGAACCTTTGTTATAGTAATGAACATGTTATTATAGTGAACCTCTTGTAGTGAACCTTTGCTATAGTAATGAACATGTTATTATAGTGAACCTCTTGTAGTGAACCTTTGTTATAGTAATGAACATGTTATTATTGTGAACCTCTTGTAGTGAACCTTTGTTATAGTAATGAAAATGTTATTATAGTGAACCTCTTGTAGTGAACCTTTGTTATAGTAATGAACATGTTATTATAGTGAACCTCTTGTAGTGAACCTTTGTTATAGTAATGAACATGTTATTATAGTGAACTTGTTATAGTGAACATGTTGTAGTGAACCTTTGTTATAGTAATGAACATGTTATTATAGTGAACATGTTGTAGTGAACCTTTGTTATAGTAATGAACATGTTATTATAGTGAACATGTTGTAGTGAACATGTTATAGTGAACATGTTGTAGTGAACATGTTATAGTGAACATGTTATAGTGAATTAATTGTTATAATGAACATGTTATAGTGAACATGTCATAGTGAACATGTTATAGTGAAACTTATAGTGAACATGTTATAGTGAAAATGTTACGGTGAACATGTTATAGTGAACATGGTATAATGAACATATAATGTGAACATGTTGATATAATGAACATGTAATAGGGAACATTTTGTTATAGATAACATGTTATAATGAACGGTGGATGAACACAAAGAACTTCAAGGTTTGTGTGGTGAATAACATCATGTAGGTACACTGGCGAGTGTTTACCGTCGACGGGAGACAAGATGAAAAAAGTGACGAGTTCAAGCGGTGTTTTTAAACCGAATGGCATGCGTCTAACCTGGGATAGACGCACCCCATCAGAAAATGCTGTTTTAGCGCGATCTTTCTCCACTACGAGTAAGCCGTTTTGGCATCTAACGTAATGAAATATCGTGCAGCTCCAAGTCATCTGCAATACCCTGAATGTGTGGCAACGGGTACTGCTAGGTCGATAAGTTTACGGTAATCCACGCAGAAGCGAAACGACTCATCAGGTTTCTTCACTCGACAACAGGTGAAGAGCTAGCCTCAATCACACCTTGTAACATTTTCTGGCATTCTTCTCTAATCACCTGCCGGGCGCGTTCAGGTAGTCGCCGTTGTCTTGTTTGTACAGGTGCACTTTCTCCAGTAGGGATAGTGTGTTCTATCACCGGTAAGACGCCTATATCACCTTCATGTTGTGAGAACAAGTGAGGGAAGGATCGTAGAACATCCCGAATGTGGAGTCTTTCAGCAGGATTCAAGTGTGTCGGGTTCAAAGATCTTCATATGGTCAACATCTTCACAGGGGCTTCAGAGCGTGGGTTCGTGTTATCAAGGTAAGGAGCACAAGCTTCTACCGCCCAAATTTGAGGTGTTGGCTGTGTCGGTCCTATGACTGACGCAGCGGGTACTGTGGTAGCATGGGCTTATCCGTGCCCTTTTCTCGGGCGGTTCACTACAGTAGAAATGTGATGGGGAATTACAAGAACATTTAACCTCCCATTGTACCCTGACCACACTACGGGCCTCCCTACGGCGGCCATAATAAAAGTTAGTGCTTCAGGGGGACAATGTTTCTCTGGCTAGAGCGTGAACAATGTGTACCGGAGACGGGGACGGCTGTAGACACCGACTGGTTACCCGTGACTGGAGAATCTCACGTCCACTTACACATTTCCTTCTGATATTTAGGTCTACGACTCGTAGCCTGGATCATGCATGACAAATTTTACAGGGTACTTTACATTATTTAGACGCAAATAACTTATTTCAGGGAGTGTATTATGGGATAACTCAAAGTTGAAACGTCGTAAGAAATCCATTCCTATTAAGATGTCTCTAGGAAATACTAGATCATCAACAACTAAAGAGAGATGTATGACCAAGGACTTCCCTACAGTTACGTCATGTGAACACTGTCCGGTGATCGACAATGTTTCGCCGCTAGCGGCGGACATCTGCTTATTAGACCCGACAAGCCAACCGGTGGGACTAAGTTTCATGTTTGCACTTTTTTTAATAATCGTGGCCTGGCTACTGGTGTCAATAAATGCGGTTGGGCGGACTCCACATACAGTTGTACGGGGAAGCTTTCGGGAAGCGTACTCGGTTTGATTCAACTCCCAGATAATTTGAACTGTCGCAGCACAAGTGTTCATCGTAGCTGACGGGTGCTAACCAGACTGGCCTCCCCGAAATGTACAACGATACAAGGACGCGTCATAGGCCTCTTGTGAAGGTTGGGGAGCAACGTTCGCATTGTTTAGTACTGAACGGAGACGTCAGGCGTCTCGATATGTGACAGCGAGCATCAGCGCCAGATATTTTAGTCGAGAATTTTTTACGGAAGTTGTCTGGAATTGGTCCTAGTGACAGACCCTCGTGAAGAGCTCCTCTGTTGGGAGACCACGACATGAGAGGGCGGCGGTCACCCATCCTGCCACCCATCACCCTGCCACTCATCATCCTGCCACTCATCATCCTGCCACTCATCATCCTGC